>JABUQX010047200.1:2500-10000 GCA_015478945.1 Trachelipus rathkii
GCTGTTTGATTAACTGATTTACTGATTTATGGTCAGTGAAAAGCAAATTTTTTACGTTATAAACATAAAATGAAAGAAATTTTAGTTAAAACAAAATGTTTAAAAAAGATTAACACAAATAATTAAAAAATATATATTGTTTATAAAAAAAAAAAAAATAAAAATAAATAAAACTAAAATAAATAAATAAATAACTAACTTTTAACAATATACATAAGAAAACGAAATGTATATATTAAATATGAACGACCTTAGGAAATTCCAAGACAAGTCGGCAATTGAATGATATATATATATATATATATATTATATATATATATATATATATATATATATATATATATATATAATATATATATATATATATATATATATATATATATATATAATATATATATATATACGGGGTAGCGGCCTATGTGTCTTGCTGTGTTAGGGATAATTTCTGTTACGTTTTGTTAAATATTACTACGGCAATGTGAAATTAAAACTGATTGATAGAGAAATGATAAGTATCGTAAGATATTACTGTGTTAACAGGTTATGATGTGTTAGAATCGTGGGCATAGGTTAAGTTTTTGCTGAGTAATGTTAGGTTTACCCGAGAATTTTGATAATGTCTACGTTTATTCGTAGTTCAAAATAATGTTATATATACTGTTCTCACATTTGGGGGGGGGGGGGGGGGGGTGGGGGGGGGGGGGGGGGGGCGTGATGAAACACGAGTGTTCATTCATACGTTTTTCAAGATGTTGGGTATCTTGATGAAATTGTGCACATTTGGTTGAGGGATTTTGTAGATAATACTGCTTTAGCTGTTGCTAATATGTTGGAAAAGTTGGGATACATTGAGTTTTGTATGTGTTGTTAGCTACTTTACCTTTGACAAGTATCGAACTTTGTAAATGTTGGCAGAATATTCATACGTGAGTTATGTTAGGTTTATCGCTGTACATTATATTCTTAGTTCAGGTTATGATATGTTAGCTTTATTGATGTGAAAACTTTGTTATCTTAACATATACTCCGTTGTCTGCACAAAGTAAGAGTGCTTTTGAGAAATAAATATTTGTTAAATATTGCTATGTTGATGTAAAATTAACATTGAATACATTTATAAGATACGTTGAAAAAGTGTGAACAGGTTACGTTCTGCATGCATGTTAGTTTAGCTTTACTTGCGTTAAGTATGAAACTTTTTAATGTTGGCTGTTTATTCGAGCGTAAGGTATGTTAGGTTTGTCGTTGTACATTATATTCTTAGTTCAGGTTACGATATGTAAGCTTTACTGATGTTAAAACTTTATTACGTTAGCGTATATTCCTTGGTCAGTATATAAAGAGCTTATTTTTGTTATGTATATCCAAAATGATACTCGAAATATGACTTGAATCAATAGATCAATAGATCTATAGATCATGGAAGGGTGGATGAGAGGTGAGTGGGTGGACGGATGATTTGATTTACTGATTCATTGATTTACTACTTTAAAATCAGTAAACTATTACATTTTACTATGTAATTTTATTCAAAGAACTTATTTTATGTTGTGCTTGGATAAAACTTTGTTATATTACCATGTTAATGTAAAATTAACATTGATATGTTAGAGATATGTATGAAAAAGTGTGAATAGGTTACGTTCTGTATACAGTGTTAGTTACTTTACTGTTGTTAAGTTTGAAACTTTGTTAATGTTGGTTGTTTATTCGAGCTTAAGGTATGTTAGGTTTGTCGTTGTACATTATATTCTTAGTTCAGGTTATGCTATATAAGCTTTATTAATGTGAAAACTTTGTTACGTTAGCATATATTCGTTGGTCAGTATGTAAAGAACTTATTTTACGTTATGTATATCCAAAATGTTACTCGAAATGTGACTTGAAACAATAGATCAATAGATCAATATATCATGACAAGGTGGATAGAGGAGTTGAGGGTAGGGGTGGGTGGTTTGACTTACTGATTTACTGATTTAGGGTATGTAAAACAGGACAATTTTAGTAAAAAATATGACTTGAACCAATAGATCAATAGATCAGTAGATCATGACTGAACAGGAGGGTGCGGGGAAGGACAATTGATTTACTGATTTACTGCTTTAGGTATGTAAAACATAACAATTTTAGTAAAAATATGACTTGAATCAATAGATCAAAAGATCAATAGATCAATAGATCATGGATGGATAGCAGGGTGGCGGATGGTGGTTTGGTTTACTGATTTACTGATTTACTGATTTAGGGTATGTAAAACATGACAATTTTAGTAAAAATGTGACTTGAAGCAATAGATCAATAGATCAATAGATCATGGATGGACAGTAGGGTAGCTGGATGGTGGTTTGATTTACTGATTTATGCTTTAGGGTATGTAAAAACGCAAAATTTTTTAGTTATAAACATAAAAGGCCTACGACGTATTAGTACAAACAAAATATACTTTGATTCAATAGATCAATGGATCAATAGATCAATAGGTCATTAGATCTTGGTGGATGGGGTGAGTGGTTTGATTTACTGATTTACTAATTTACTGCTTTAGGGTATGTGAAAATGCAAATTTTTTACGTTATAATTATAAACAAGAAAAACATAAAAATTTTAGTACAAAACAGTATGTTTAAAGCAAATAAAACAAAAATAAATAAAAAATAAATAAAAATAATAAAAATTTGAAAATAAATTAAAAAAAAGATAAACACAAAGAATAAATGCAAAATAAAATTAGAAATAAAAATAATAAAATTAAAAATAAATTTAAATAAGTAAAATTAAAATAAATAAATAAAAATAAAAAAATTAACCACAAAGTATAAATGTAAAATGAAACTTATAAAAATAAATTTAAATAAGTAAAATTAAAATAAATAAATAAAAAAATTAAACACAAAGTATAAATTTAAAATTAAACTTATAAAAATAGTTTGAAAAATAAAAATAAGTAAAATTAAAATAAATAAATTAAAATAAAAAAAAATTAAACATAAAGTATAAATGTAAAATGAAATATATAAAAATAAAGTTTGAAAAATAAATTTAAATAAGTAAAATTAAAATAAATAAATAAAAAATAAATAAAAAATAAACAAAATTAAAACAAAATAAATTCTTAGAATAAAATTAAAAATAAATAAAAATAATAAAAATTTAAATTGAAAAAAAAAAATAACAAAATTAAAACAAAATAATTTCTTAAAAAAAATTAAAAATAAATAAAAAAAAAAATTTAAATTGAAAAAAAATTAAACACAAAGAATAAATGTAAAATGAAACTTATAAAATAAAATAGCAATCGAATGTTTACAAACTCGAGACGGCCGGCGATGGGCTGCGGGCTGCAGGCTACTGAACTCAAACGCTTGGATGAAATCGTAAACCATTAATGTGGCGCTGCAAGCGTCAAAAACGCTGAAAATGAAGTGCTAACGTAGCTGGGTTACCAAAAGGCTAACAGGTGTTAGGACTAATGTTGATAGGGGAAGTATTTAAGCCTAATGGCTAATATGAAGCCGCTGCTGGGGGAATGTATTTAAGCCTAACGGTTAATGTCACATCCATTGATTGAGAGACATAGCTGAGATAGATAAAGATGGCAAATGGTGGTAAAAAGGTTAAAAATGTATCGAAAAAAGTTGAAAATTATAAAAATTTACCCAAAAAGCGGCCAGAATTAATAGGTAAACTAATGAAATTACAGTAATAAGTTTTTAAAAAGGATCAGGAAAGTATATGAGTAGTTGAAAGTGACTAAAAATGCAAAAATATATCAAAAAGGTTAGAAATTCTAGAAAATTTACCAATAGGTAGCCAGAATTATATGAAAAATGATAGAAAAAGGTTCCGAAAAGGAACTGAGTAGTAGAAAGTTATTAAAAATATATAACCTAGAAATGATAAAAAAATACCGAAAAAGGATAAAAAGTGATAAAATCCTGAAATTACCAGTAGGTTGCCAGAATTAGCAGGAAAAGCGCTAAATAAAGGTTCAGAAAAGTAGCTAAGTATTAGAAGTCACTAAAATATATAGCACAAGAAATACCAAATACTGAAAAAGGCCAAAATGTTGTTAAAATCCTGAAATTACCGTAGTGTTGCCAAGAATTAGCAGTAAAAGCGCTGAGACAAATAAGGACCAAAAAGTAGCTTGAGTATTAGAATGCCTTAAAATATACCAGCCTAGAACTGATAAACGTTGAAAAGAAAGTTAAACAAGTGCTAAAATACAGTACCTGGAAATTACCTGATAGGTTGCCAAGATTTAGCAAAGAAAAAGGCGCTAATAATGTTCACTGAAAGTAGCTGGAGCTGACAGAAAGTCGTGTAAAAATATATGCCAAAAATGATAGAAATGCCGAGAAATAAGATTAAAATAAAGGCCAGAAAGAAGCGGGAGAATCTATAACATAGCTGAATAATAAAGGGGGAATAGGGGGAGACTGGGTGATAGCGGTGAAAGTAACAAAAAAACCGTAACATGTTTCTTATTACACCGGCACCCACACATAGCACATACAGTGAAATAGCTGGCGAAACGTATATAAAAGGGCCCCCGAAGGCGAGCCCCCTTGAAAAAATGCGAAAATGTGAAAGTGCCACGAAAGTTAGCTGAATAATAAACGGGCGCTAAAAAACTACAGTATATTCATCGCAGGTTGCCAGATTTTTAGCCATAGAATCCTAACAGCCTGCTGCAAACCTGCTGGTTTAGGGCGTTGCCTACTACTAGCAGGGGACAGAGGGGAAGAAGTCCCCCGTCGCCTCCGGTGAGGCCGAGAGACCAGTGACTCGTTCCATCTTTGCGGTTTAATCTAGGGTATTTTTCGTTTAGTTAAAAAAAAAAAACTATTTTGTGGCAACTCTGGCGCTCTCTTTGCCCTTGAAATAATTAATGCGAAAAAAAAATCGATATATTGCCTTCGGTTCAATATATATATATATATATATATATTATATATATAATATATATATAGTATATATATATATATATATATATTACTTATATATATCATATATAGTATTATTATAATATACTATAATATATAATATAATATATTATATATATATACTATATATATATATATATTATCGTTAACATTCTGATAAAGACAGCAAGTTCCTATATATTATATATATATATTATATATATATATATAGTATATATATATAGGTATATATATTATATATATATGATAATATATATTATATATATATAGTATATATATGATGGTCAGGCTTCGCACAACGAGCAAACATAAATATTCTAAAAATTTAAATGCTACAGGGAAACGGAATATATTTTTAGAAATCAGGTAAATTTTTAGTTATGAAATGTAAAAAAAAGAAGAAAATTTTATTGGTTTTCTTACGGGGCTGCGAGCCGGGTGGGGGGACAAGGGGGGATGAGAGTCCTCCCCCGTGCGTCCACGGTAAGGCCGAGAGACCCCGAATCCTGCCATCTTTGGCGGTTTACCCGTGGGTATTCCATTAATTAAAAAAAAATTTGACAGTTTTTTTCTAACTAAAATTTAACCAGGATTCCAAAAAATGTATTTCATTTTACTGTAGCTATCGTACTTTTTAAGATATGGCTTTCGGCTAATGTATTATCATATTACTATAATTATTAACAATATTTTTTTTTTTTTTACATTTTCCTAACTAAAATTTAACCAGGATTCCAAAAATTTAATTCTTTTCCCTTGTATCTATTGTAGTTTTTTTTTTTAAGATATTTATTGTTGCTTTCGGGAGGCTGGCCAATATATATATATATATATATTATATATATATATATATAATATATATATATATATATATATATATATATATATAATATATATATATATATATATATATATATATATATATATAATATATATATTATATATATAATTATTATTATATATATATATATATATATATATATATATATATACTATAGTATATATATATATATATATATAATATTATAATATTATATATATATATATTATATATATATATATATATTATAATTATATATATATATATATATTTATACTAATATAGTATATATAATATATATATATATATAATATATATATATATATATAGGATATATTTATTTATATATATAATATATATTTATATATATATATATATATATATATTTTTTTTTTTTTTTTTTTTTTTTTTTTTGTTTATTTTTTTTTTACAGTTTTGTCACCACCACTCACGGGCGGAAGCCTCTATTAGGAGGGGGGTGTTTGCCGCCTCAAGAAGTAGCACAACTAACGCAAATTCGCATATGAGACAGACGCAAGCTTTTGAAAGTGCGGGAGATTAAATTCACGACAGGAAACACAGAAGATGGCAGAGAATTCCATCAGAACAGAAGTGGCTGGAAAGAAGGAAGCACCGCAGGCGAACTAGCCTTGAGTTACCAATATCCATACAAAACTCATGCGCAGACACAGCATCCCCTTGTGCTACGAGGACGTCGAAGGTGGAGGAACGCGAGTGACAAGTTCCCTAAGAGCATCCTGCCGCTGCGGTACCCTATAGAAAATAGATAAAAGCACCATCATCCGCGCCCGCAAAGATAGAGGGTCAAGTGAAGTGAAAAGTACGGAACAGTTTATAAGTCTTTTGGCCTTTGACTCGACCCTGTCCAAAAGCCGGGTGAAACCAGAGCCCCCCCAAAGATATGAGAGCAAGTACTCCATACACAGGCGGATGAGGCCCTTGTATAAGCTGAAGCAACTGAGAAGAGGAAAAAAAGTCTCGCAGTCTAAACAGAACCCCCAGTTTTTTTGAGGCCGCAGCACCCGTTTGTGATGTGAGGTTTCCAAGACATTTTTTTGTTTATGTTAAGGCCAAGGATGTTTATATTGTCAACAGGAGAGACGAGAGAACCGTCGAAAGAGATAGGAAAGTTGGAAGGTGTTTTAGAGAGGGAGATTTGTAGAAGTTGAGTTTTTAAAGAGTTGAATTTCACAAGGTTGAGAAGACCACCGGAATCCTATCCAGATCAGCGAGAAATAGAAATCGGAAAGATTAAAAAGAGAGGCAATCCTAGAAGTAAAAGATGGAGCAAGTTGAACATGAGTTGAACAAGGAAAGGTCGATCACCGCATATGAATGAGATAAAGTTAGATGACCAAATGAAATCATAACTGAAAAGTAAGAAATAAAGTAGGAGATTAAGACAGAAGGTTTAGAGAACATCAGAAATTAACAGAAAAAATGAAGAAGAAGTCGCCCCGAAGACCACAGCCGACATGGAACGATTTGGAAGAAAACTAGAGATAAGTAAGCAAAGAGAAATAATAAATCCATAGGAAGGGAGCTTGGAGAGCAGTGACGCGGTCCATACCCGTTCCAAATGCTTTGGATATGTTCAAGCGCCACGCCAGTCTCCCCGTAGTTCCTAAGGGGGAAAACCATAAATCAGTAAGATAGGAAAAGTATATCGCCAGAGACCTCGAGCGCCGAAAGCCGTATTGGCGATCGGAAAGA
>JABUQX010047200.1:17500-38323 GCA_015478945.1 Trachelipus rathkii
AAAACTATGTATTTCTACAAAGTTAAAACATTACTAAAATCGTTTAATTGTAGTGCAAGAAACCTTAATTACAATCTTGAAAATTAAAAATATTGTCATAATATAATCTTATTGGTGAAACAAATTGCAATATATCTCCAAGGTCAGAATCTAACGAAAACAAACTCTCCCATAAGATAAAATATATACCTATATTAATTAAAGTAAAAAATCATGCATATGCACTTGATTATTTCTTAAGCAATGTCCAACTTGAATCTGAAAATCTTTAACTCTTGGAAACAAAGTAAATAAATACTTTAAAAGACAATTCAGAACATGAAATGAGTGAAAAAACAGTTGATATAAAAGGTTTATTATAGTAATTAGTTACTTACGATAAACTTCAACTTTAGGAGTGTATTCCAAATAATAATTAAATAAAAAACTTATACATTAAACTATTATAAATAAAAGGAAATTCAAAATAATTTCATCATATATAAATCAATAAAAAATAATAATAAAAATAATAAAAATAAAAATAATAATAATAATAATAATAATAATAATAATAATAAAAATAACTCCTTTACTGACTCAATCCACTTTTTCTTCAATCTCCCAGCCAGTGGCGGATTCCCAGCACACTCACCACTTCACATCCGCCAACCGAACTATCATCCATCCTTTCTGCCACATGACCAAACTATCTCATCGTACTTTCATTTATATTCTCTCATTTACTCATTTCTCACACCACACAACTCACCAATATGTTCATTTCTCATTTTATCAACTTCTTCTCACACCTAAACACGACTCTTACGTAAGTTCCCCTAAGATTGTCCATTCTGAACACATTGAACACATTGTACCTTAGATCAATAACTCTTATTCCAGCATATAGTCTTCAGTTCCGCCACACAAAACCAAATCATCCGCATATAAATAGGTAAGGCCACCCTTCACTCTCTTCCATCTCCATCATTCTAAACACACCGTGCTAATGGGCACTGGAATACGGGACGTAGGTCGCTCCCCCCGAGTTACTGTACGACTGTGAGGATTGTGACCGGACGAGGAGCCAGGTCTCTCTCACGACGTCGCTAATATATGTTGCAGTGAATACTCTGCCGCCGAATGCCATATACTCAGAAAGTATTGAAATAGCCAAGTGCGGCGAACGCTTGTAGACCTCAGAGCGTGCACCTATTATCGATCTCGGGGTCTAAGTTTCAGCGAGACACTATTTGAAACTCATCTAATCGAAGTCTAAATCTTTCGACTCCTAGTTTATCGACTAATCATATTTTACTCACAGAGGTCACGCTTCACTATCAGCCCCGGGGCCATGTAGAGATGCCTACTTAGAGAACTGACGTCTTCTGGGATGGCTCCAATTCCAGAAGCTTACCAACCCCTATAGATCGTCGGAGTGATACTATCTGCGCAATGAAGACGCTTGCGCCGATATATTAGAATGTCTAGAGTCTTTCACTGAGTTGTATCAGCTGGTCGCAGCTGTATGTGGCGAGAATCGGCCCCGAGAAACAGAGTCTGTAAATCGAGTGCTAGTCAAGATTCTATGATTGGTTCTGATTCGTCTTCAGATAAAACCGCTCCTCTGTAGGAATCTGTATTATTTAGTCTATGTATTATAGTATAGTCATACAGAGTCGCTGTGGAGTGAGTGATCAGCGGCGCAGCGATTGATTCAACGAGCGATCACTTATGGAGCTCAGTTGGAATATGTATTAGACAAAGTTCTATTAGTATGTTTCGTCAAAGTCTGCAGAGACGAGCTGTGAGCGCCGTCATCAAGCGATATTAAATTTTAGGAGTCAGGGCTACATTATATGCTGTCTGAGAGGTGCTGTAAAGGTAGACGGTACATGGGTTATCTGCGACTCGGATACGATACGGTATGAGCAAAGTTTATTCTGGCTAAGTCAAGGGACGTGGAAGAGGTAGGAGCGTGAATCGGTGGGAAGGGCTAGCTTAGTGATTAATAAAACTATAGTTGATGCGTAGATTTAATAGGTGCATCAGGTCTGCTTAAGTCTATGCAATCTAATGATGTGGCCACATCTTAGAGTCATAATATATGTTGAAGAACGGTATATGGCCGTCCGATAAGTATACTACTAGGTTCTGAATCTGAGGCAGACAAAACGACGGTCCGAAGTGTGCTCACTATTAAGAGTAATGTATGGATTGGATGGATATTACGGTGATGGTTGCTGGAAGACATCGAGAAGGTGAACGTAGTTACGACTATTGTCTAAGTGTACGTTGACTGCACGCAGCGTTAACGTGCAATATATTATATATATATATATATATATTATATATATATATATAATATATATATATACTATATATATATATATCAAATTTGAATTTGTTTAAATTCTCTCCTTCCCTAGCTATCTTCATCACTTCAGAGTTGCGGCACCAAGTGACATTAGCATATTATCACAATCTGAATCTACCATTGCATACAAGACGCTGAATATATTGGCACAATGATTTTTTCCTGTATGGAAAAGGGAAAAATGTTATTAGAAGTGATCGAAAAAAAAATTTAACATTACCCAATATATTATGGTTTAATGAAATACACTTAAATGAGAATGGTAGGAAGGCTAAGGAAGGTGAATGATTTCAGAGAGTAGAGATGTATGTGTGTCTAAGTAATACATTCTTTGAACACATGATTGTCCAAAAGGTATACGAGAGTTGGTGTAGGCAGAGAAAGTATGAAAGTGAAAAGTATGATTGATTTTGTGTTGTGAAAGATGTTGAAGTATGTGTTGGATGTTAAATCAGCGAGCTGGTTGGGGATGGGAATATCAATTTCATATAATTATAATAATAATAATAATAATAATAATAATAATAATAATAATAATAATAATAATAATAATAATTACATCTTACATACGCTCAGAGGAAGGCTCATGAGCCTGTCGGCACGGCCAACCTCTTCTTCCACTCCTGCCTCCCTCTTTGCCCTTCTTTTCCCACTCTCCGCCGTGTTTCTGGCCACCACGTACAGAGCTCTTGACTGAGCCGTTCTGTCTCTTAGCCACTCTCTCATTTTTACTGTCTTTCCCCTCACCGCTCCTCTAACCTCTTAATTCCACCACCGTGTGTGTCTTTTTCGCGTTCCTGCCTATCCCTCTTCCTTCTAGGTGTCTCTAGCCATTCGCTGCCCACGTGCTTGCTGTTACCAATGCAGCGACCATCTTAGTTGGCCTCGGAGAATCGGTCATCCATCTAAGGATGCTCCGGCATCTCATCATCCGAGTGTTCCAGTAATCCTTTTACGTAATTCTAAGCGGCTCGTGTAGGACTTGCTTAATCTCAGTTGGCCTTTCACCCTGGCTCTTTATATACATGTACCTCATTCATTTCACTAGTTTGATGAGCGTAGACTTGCACTCAGCGCGCTTCCCGTCCACAGAGGATCGCCTGCGCTGCTAGCCTCTCTTCGCAGCGGTTCATTCGCACATCATTTCAGTTAATTGATCCGCAGGCCACCAGATACTAAGCGACAGGTTCGTATGTGCACGAGATGGACTCCAGGATGTCCAAAGGACCACTCCCGGCAATATTTTACATTTTGTGTAAGCTTCGATAGATCTTCGCTTTCCCTATCGTGGTTATCGTATGATTGTTATGGTTAGGCGTACTAGGCATAATCCTGTACGTAAGCGCGCAGTTTGCGTGGCGTTGGCGAAACACTTTTAGTTCAGTCAGTGTTGCGTCAATTGGACCTCTACAGTCTCGTATTCCTGTTGATAGAAACGCCGTGCTGCTGGACTGGCTCTCTTCCCTGTTGACAAGAACACTTTTCCCATGGCATGAGCGTATGTATTCCTTACTCACATATTCGTATCCGCTGCGTTTCGTCTAGGGGCCATTCTCAGACCGAAGAGTCGTACGTAAAGATGGTCTCCGGCTTCCGCATGGCCGGCTCGCATTGATGCGTTTCTGGGCAATATGCCTCTCGGATCGGTGAGGACGCTGGCGGTGTGTTCGATACGTGCCTCGTCTCCATATTATCGCGGGGAGCCGCCCAGAATGAGCCACGAATAGTACATTTGCGGGTAGCCAATCATGCGAAACTGTCTCTCACGCGGTCCGTTCCGGCAGGAGCTCTCGAGTAGGCAGCATTGATGAAGTCTCACACATCCCGGCGCATCAGGAGCGACTACTATTGCGCTCAGGATATCTATCTGCCTGCTACAATATTCAGCACGCACTTCTCCTGCATCGAGGGATCTCCTCGAACCGTAATCTGCCGAGTGGTTCTCTACAGATATGCCCCAGTAGAAGAACTTCTCTTGCTTTCCTCACGAGTAGTCGGCTGGCCTTCGCGCTACGATTACGCTCACCGGCGGCGCGGAGAGGATCGCAGATAGAAGACCTTCGAGAAGAGTAAGGTAGGGCAAAGATCCCTTATCTCTTGCCTTCTCATGCTGTAAAGTGTGGCATACTGAGCCATCGAAGCGGTCACAGCACATCCTTAGATATGAGTGGTGCAGTAATCTGGATCGGAAGCTGGTGTCTTTTATCAGCCATCACACAATCACACGGGCATTGTTATCGCATCGCTAATGTGGTGTAAACTGCGGAGGAGAGCAGATCTCTACTTTCTTGCACTGTGTTCGGCCACTATCGAGTACCTCTCCGTGTGATCATACCTGTAGCGACGTGTAGACCCTTTCCTCAGCTCACTCATACATATCCTTCTAACCTTGTCATGACAGATCATAGCAATCAAGTGACTCACCCACTCACCCTGTCCCCAAATCTCGCCCTTCCTTCCCCTCACCCTCCATTTCACGCCAGTCCCATACGTTTAATCCTCCTCGTCTCTCCTTCACATCCAAGAGATCTCCTGACTCCTTTCCTATCTGTATGTAGCTACATTTAGTGTAGCACATCTAAATTTGTTTGCGAAGATTGTCCTTATTAGTTTTTCCAAAATCGTTTAAGGGTCTCGATTCCAAAAGGTCTGCTCTGGTGTATCCATTGGCTGGTCCTTGGAGAATTGCAAGCAGTGTCTTTCAAGGCAGCGGCTTGCTAGGCTGTTCCTGCCCTAGTCAATTGCTCCGTTAGCACGTTATCCAGGGTTGAACGACGAGGACGTGGAGTTGGACTTCTCAAGAACACAATAACAATAATAATAATAATATAATAATATATAATAATAATAATAATAAATTAAAGAAGTACTTTTAAGTCTTCTTTATACTCTTTATACAATTTAAGAGGGACATAAACTGCATGGTAATGGTTAATTTCAGAGAAGAGTAAGTTTCCCAATTTTAATTCTTTATATTTTTATATAAAGTTCTCTTACAAATAAAAATGAACCTTTAAACTTTTTTTTTTAAAGTAAATATTCAAAATTCACATATCTTTAAATTCACTCTATTATTTTCTTTCATCATATTAAACTATGTGAATGGTTTCCACTGACAATTTTTCTTGCACAAAGCAGCTGTGTACTTTGATTTACAGATCCAGGTATTAAGGTTTGTACTTAAACAATTATGAAAACTTTATATTCAATAACTTCAAACGGTCAGAGATTAGATTTAAATTTATTAGTTAACAAAACTGATTGGGTCGTCTTCACAAAATATCCAATAAATAATCCCTTTCAGGTAGCCATGTAAGGCAAGTATTCAAATATACAATTTTTTTTCATGGAAATAATATTGTTATATTTACACCAACAGGTAATTTCATATGTAAATTTTAAAAATGATAAAGGTAAAACTAAGAAATGAAATAAAATAAAATAAGAAATACAATTATTTTTAATACAAATTTCATAGTAACATACCTGGATTTTCAATCTCACTCAACTGATTTTCATCAATAATGGATTCAACCATTGATGATTGTTCACACATTTTTTTGAAATTCCATATTCTGAAAAAAAAAAAAAAAAGATAGAAAAAATTATATATATATATATATATATATATATATATATACTTTATATATATATTTATGTATATATATATATATATATATATATATATATTATATATATATATATATATATTATATATATAAAAAAAAAATATAGAAATATATATATATATATATATATATATATATATATATATATATAGTGATTGTGCAATTTTCATTTAATAATGATGAGGAAAAAGCACTGAGAGGAATTAACTTAACCATGGCTGTTGAGCAAGTAAAATTTTTGCTAATTCTAACTGCAGCTGATATCATTTTAAAATTATCAGACTATGCCTCCATTACTTTAAAACTGACAGGCTTCATAACTTTTTATTTTCACTGACAATTACACATAAGAAAAATGTTTAAGTAACAAAATATTTTTTGTCCCAGCTCCAGAACTTTTTTTTTTTCTGGCTCCTGTTCCAACCAAAACATTTGTTACCTCATTTTTATTGCTCATATTATTATTTTCTCACATAAATCCATATGTTTTATATTTTCACAACAAAACTGGTGTGTATAGTAGGGCCATTACTGATTCTTATTTTTGAATCTAATTAACTGAATATAAAAAGTACAAAATAATTTTAATGAGTTTTATATATATACTTTTGATATATATATATATATATATATATATATATATATATATATATATATATATATATATATATATATATATATATATATATATATATATTATATATATATATATATATATATATATATATATATATATATATATATATATATATATCCACCAGTAGGTAACTTCAAATGTAAGTTTTAAATATATTAAAGGTAAAGCTAAGAACCCCATGGACCCAAAGATAATTTTAAAATATTTGGGAAATAAATAGTTATAATTATTAAACAAGACTTGCTCTAAAACATGTTCTTACTGATTGCCTAAGTTTTGACAATTGGAGAAATATTACATTAAGTTTGTTTTAAAAATTCTTTGACTTTTAAATTATTAAATTGAATTTCTTTGAAAAGTATATTTATTTGGTGTCTTTTCATGTTTAACTGTACCATATGTGTAGTGGAATAGGACTACTGCATCATTCAAATTAGCTGAACATACCACTGCCTAAATTTAAATAATGAAATAAATAATTGAAAAAGAAAAATACAGTTATAAACAACTTTAGCTACATGTTTCTTATTGCTGGACTTGGCTAAATTATGCAGTGTTAGAGTCAAGAGTCCACTAAAACTGGCAAACTCCTGAACTTGGGTAACATTATATATCATATATACTATATTACTATATTATATATAATATATTATATATATATATATATACTATATTTACTAATATATATATATATATATATATATATATATATATATAGTATATAGTACTGTAAGTATAAGCCGTATATATACTTATATATCTAAGATTATATATATAGCTATATATATATATAAGTAACTATATTAATATAAAAGTAAGTTATAAATATAATTATATATATATAATGGTATTATATAGTGATATATATATATTATAAATGTATATATAATAATATAGTATTAATAATATAATACTATATATATATATATATTAATATAATATGGAAATATATACTATATATAATATATATATAGTATATATATATATATATATATATATATATATATATATATATATATATATATATATATATATATATATATATATATATATTATATTATATATAATATATATTAATAAAACAATGATAATAAGCTTAGGCCTAGATGTAATTTAATAAATAAAACTTTGTCAAATATGCTGAAGAATTATCAACGAGACAGGCAGTTTGATATTACATAAGGGTTTTTACCTGTGTATCAGATTATACTCTTTTTGGCATATAATATGAATCTTAGTTAGAAATAGAAAAGAATTTAAGCAGCCTACCATTGAATTCATGTTTCCTCTGCATGATCTGTGATCGTAAGAAATTAATCCATTTTCTCAAAAGCAAATCAAATTGATTTACATATAGCTATAGGCCAATATATCATTAGTTCCCACATTTTTACAGTCAATAATCAAAAAATATCTGAAAATCATTAAATAAAATTAGCTAAATAAATAGTAAAATATAAATATATACATAAAGAAAAAAAAAAAAAACCTTAAATTTATGAAATGCAAAAAATGCAAAAAAAAAAAAAAAAAAAAAAAAAAAAAATAAAAATAATATATATATTATATAAATATATATTATATATATATATATATATATATATATATATATATATATATATATATATATATATATATATATATATTGTAATATAAATATATATATATATATATATATATATATATAGTTTAAGAAGTACATAATGCATTTCCCCAGCACAGTGGTTTCTTTCACCCAATCGCAATAAAACTAATCTTAAAAACTGAAATAAATATTTTTAATGGTTAAATTCAAGTTTGAAAAGGTCAAGGTATGTGTGGTTGTGACATATGGTCCATCTGTGGGTAATGTTGAAGAGAGTGTGATTTTCTGGGATAATCTGAATGATGCTTTGGATTTTCCTTAACGTTTTGAGTTGCTCGTAACTCATCCTCAGGAGGCTACAAAGACACACATATATATACATAATATTACAAAAAAGTTAAAAGATGAAAAATTAATGACATTATGATTAATTGGCAGACAAGAATAAAATTGAAATTAAGATTAAAATTATAATTACATAGAAACGCAAAGAATGTGTAATAAATTTTCAAATGAAATTAGCTCTGCAGTATTTTTGTGGTTATTATATAAAAATTAAATTTAATCTCCTTAAAGTAAATCCAAATGTAAATGATTCTTAACAGGCAATGAAAATATATTGGAGGAAAATTAATAAATCTCTTCTGAAAGCAAATTTATTGTTTATATATTTATATACGCAATTTATAACTATATAGGATGAATGATGGCCTTAAACCTAAACCTAACCTTTTGATAATCAATGTACTACGGTAAACGCTAGACCCTAATCTCTAGATTATGTTATGCTACCCATGATATATATTATACTATGATAACTATAGTATACTTATAGCTTAGTGATAGTATATATAGTATATTATATTATATATTATATATATTATATATATAGAAAATTTTTCTTTAAAATGCTCTATCGTCCTTCTCTAGACGGGTAACAAGGGTCATAGGAAATCAAACTTATAACCGGCTGGCTATCCCAAACCACGCACCGTACGGTGTGGCATCAGCCACGAGTTTTAATTCTTGGTTCCAGAAGATAAAAAACTCAGACTGCTATGGCGGAGGATTGAACCAGCATCCTCTCGCATGAGAGTCAGTGAGTCAACATCATATGCCACGAGGCTATCTCTCTCTCTCTCTCTCTATATATATATATATATATATATATATATATATACTTTCGTATTCCCCCTCCTCTTTTTTTATATATACATATATATATATATATATATATATATATATATAGTCAGCATCCCGAAAGCATCATGCCATGCTTGTAACTAAAAAACTATAACAGCTACAGGAAAATAAATAACATTTTGTTAATCAGGAGACATTTTTATCAATGAAATTAAAAAAAAAAAAATAACGCTTTTAAAAAATTTTAAATTGTTAAAAATGTTGGAAAACTGTATGATAATGATCAATTTTTGAGAAGAATGAAGGAGCTCTAGCGCTTGGAGGGAGCGTCAAAGTTGCCAAATATTGATTTTTTTTAACTAAAAGATACCCCAAGGGTAAACCACAAAGATGGACAGAGTCAGGGTTTCTCGGCCTACAGGGGGATGATGGGGAGGGGGGGAGTGTTCTACCGTCGGCTCGAACCTCCTAAAAAGGAAAAAAAAAATTAACATTTTCTCCAGAGCATAATTAAAAAAAAAAAATAATATTTGGTAATTCTTGCTCTCATACTACTTCAGAATGGAAGGTTACTCAGAGCATATGCTGCCAGACCTAAGATGATACTAATAGTTAAGGTGTTATTAAAAAATATTAGAATAAAATAGTTTTTTTTAAGTTTCATTGATGAAATTGCTTGCTGAAATCAAAAATGTTATTTATTTTTGTGAAGCTGTTATAGATTTTTAGTTACATGCATGTTGCTTTTGGGAGGCTGGCATATAATATATATATTATACTTTTAGTAGCATTATATTAATTGTATATATATATATATAGTATATATAATATATATATATATATATATATATATATATATATATATATATATATATATATATATATATATATATATATATATATATATATATATATATATATATATATATATATACTTTTAGTAGCATTATATTAATTGTTAAAAAAAAATTATTATATTTTATGTAAAAAATAGTCTTACACAGTTATTTGAATTTTTTTGATAACAGCTCTGTAAGAAATTAACTTTTATGGATTAAATTTGTTTTAAATATTAAAAAAATATAAATAAATAATTCACTTCTTTTGTAGGGCATACACTGCCTACCTTGCCTACCCAGATGTAGGTTATACCATATATCTCTAGGGTTATACAGTGTCTCTTGCATATTTTCATATAAAGAGGCAAATATTAAACACAAATCTTCACCAAAAATTATACATTTTAATGCAAACTTAATTTTAAAGCCGATTTTTATTGAAAGAATCATCAGGTATCACAAATTAAAACGGGCCGGCCTACCACGTAGTTAAAACTTTATCATTTGATTATTTTATGAATATATCAAGCAGGAAAAAAATATGAATACTACACAAATAGTTTGGCACAATCTTATTACTTTTTAAAGTCCTCGGTCCTAGAACCTTCCTTTTTTCATTATATAAAAAAAAAAGATTAAAATTATTTCTGCCTGCCCCGCTATAATTTCACTTTGTTTAATTTTTTTCGTGTAGCATGTTGGCTAAAAATTCGGTAAGCAACGGGAAATTGCAACGCTAGACAGAATTTAGGAAATTACTAACGTTTCGTTAAGCAATTTTAACTAAAATTTGTGCTAAATTGACCCATAAGTCGATACGACTTTTTTTAGCATGTTTCCTAAAATTTCGTTAGGAAAAGTGCAAAATGGAAAACGCCTTAAGTTAGTACTATTCCTTGCTAAATTAATTTCCTCCGCTCTCTTTGCTTTTCTTATTGACTATTTTAAGTTCATTTCTAACTTCCTTATAATTTCCTAAATATTCCTCCCTTCTACTACCCTTGAATATTTCATTGCTTTCATTGATTTTCTATTCCACCAATTAGATTTTTTTCTTCGCCACCCTACTGTGTCTATCTTTTAAACTCACTGAATATTTGTTAAAACATGCTAGAGGCGTTTCCACATGACAAATAGTTCAAAATATATTCTATTTATTTTTAAGTCATATCACAATTAGATTGTGGTCATTTGCAGTAAAATAGAAATAGAAAGTCTTATAGTTTTTGTTTTCGTTTACACTCGCTGAGGTGTTTAAATTTCTGTTCTTGAATTTGTAATGTAAAGGATTTAAAACGAAAGCTGTTATAACTTTTTTTTTTATTACTTTGGCATCAAGTTTCAAAGTATTCAAAATACTACCAGTTTTCAAAATTAATTAATGAAAATTCAACAGACACTAGCAACTCTTTACATAGCAACTCCGTGTAGATTGTAGAAACATTCACTCAGTTGGACTACAACCTCATTTTTAGATAAGAATAACAAATAAAATAAAGAATAAACATAATTATGCCAATATTACTTTAATTGTAATTTAATTGTTAATCAATTTTAATGCCGTTTATTTTCCTTACTTTTATACTAATTAATTTTCCTGAATCTTACCAGTAACATTCTAAGAAATTTTTCTTTAAACTTTAATACAGAAAATGTTGATTTAGGCAAGGTTATTTTGTCAAACTAACTCTTTGCTTAGATTAGGCCTACTCAAAGTGAGAGCATAAAGGCAAGGGGTTGAATTTACTTTTCATGTAGCCTGTCACAAAATTTTGAAGATGTCTCAAACAAAATTAGAATTTTTCCTTGAAATTTTGGTAGACCTATTAGGCTTGTACAATTGATTAAAATGCATCGTTTTATTTTTTGATTGGGGTCTTGCTTTGAGTAACCTATTGGTTGTATTGCTTGCTTACTATAATTGAAGACTGGTTGGATATTAGAATATATTATGTGCATTAACATTTTTTAATTAAAATTTCTCACATATCTCTTTGTAGTCTCTGCTTTAATATTTATAAACTATATGGGTTGAAGTTCAGTAAATGTGGAGTTTCTTCCAGTGTGAATAAACTAAATACTGTATTTGGTATTAGTAGAGCAGAGGGGTGTCACCCCAGATTTTTATGAAAATCACAGGATATATTTAAAAAAAATAATAATGAATAGTGAAAAGAAAAATCAGCGTTCTCTTTAGGAAAAAAAAGTTACAGCCTCTCAAAATTGTTAAAACTTACAGACTTTTCATTTTTGATCCATCAAGGTTAGGTCATTTCAGGCCCTCTAGTTCAGGTTATGATAAGTTTTGTTAGGTATATACAGAGAAAATCTAGCCTGTGTAGAATTAACAAATCTTATCATAACCTGAACTAGGATGGCCCTACAACGAGCATGAGACCCTCTAATTTTTTTTATAAGAAAGCCTATGAGAAAATTTTTAACTTTGAGAGGCTGTAACTTTTTTTCCTAAAGACTTAAATCATTTTCATTTTTTTAAATTTCATTATTATTTTTTTAGAGTATATAGCTATATCCTATGATTTTAATTTATATATATATATATAGTATATACTATATATATATATATATATATATATATATATATATATATATATATATATATAATGGGAATTTTGATAACTTTGATAGGCTGTAACTTTTTTTCCTAAAGAGATAACTGATTTTTGTTTTCACTATTCTTCATTATTATTTTTTTTAAAGTATATCCTGTGAGTTTCATAAAAATTGGGGGTGACATCCCTCTGGTCTACTATGACCATGTATTTAAAATGCAAACATTTAATTTACGAAAATTGTATAATAAAATTATTTGAAGTTTTTTGTTGCAGATTTTTTATACATTTTGTCTGTATTTTAAAGGGGGGGGGGTGGGGTGAAAAAAAAAATGTTCTAAAAATTTTAACCAGCTGATTTTGTCATTTTTATAAGGATAGCACTATTAATATTTTTTTTTCTGATTATTGATATATCAACTTCATTAATTTTGTGATAATTAATAATTTTTTACAATTAATAATTTGATTGTATAGATAAAAATATAGTAAATAAATAAAAAAAATTAAATAACTTAATAATTATTGAGTTCAACAGATTCTAAAAAAAGTCAATATTTTTTTAAAATCAATTGATTTTTTAATATTCCTAGAAGTAGCATTGCCAAATGCTAATGAAGAATTAAATTTTACGTTAATTAAAAAAATCAGTAAGGTTATTAGTTAGGTTAAGTAGACACATTTATTGTGTATAATTAATAAAACTTATCATAGTCTAAACTTAATGGGTCCTAATTAACGAATTTAAACCAAAAATTTTTTTGGTTGATTGATTACATTTACAGTATATATAAGAGAGGTTTGGCACCACTGTTTTAGCACTTTTACATGGGGATGAAAGATATATAAAAACCAATTATCAGAAAAAAATATCAATATTTTGTCAGAATCTGTTGGACTTGATAAATACTAATAATTTTATTAAACAAATTTTTATATTATAATTTATATAATATATATATATATATATATATACATATATACATAGTTTTAAGTCTTCTATATCTACAAACTACAAATTTTTATAAATATATAATATAATATAGTATACTTTAGTATCTGACAAATATAAAGCTATTAGCAACATAAAAAAAAAAAAACAACTCCAATATGATTTAAATAAAAAAAACCATGTTCGCTAAATACCAAAAGCACTGAAAATAGTGTATACCTTATTAAACCGCATTCCTAGTAATGAGGAAAAAATTATCATGGTTCAAAGTCGAAATATTTTTTAAATTTTGGGAAATTTTTAAAATATTATTTGAAAAAATATTCCAAAACTTCCAGGCCAGCTTTTCCTTTGAATCACTTTTTGAGAACTTTTTCAAGTCATTTACTGCATTAAGAAATTTATAATTTAGCATTATATTTGATTCATTCCTGTTTGTCCCATCCTTGATCTCAGTTGAAATTTCATGAACATTTTTAAAAATACAAATTTTACCTGGAGTTGAATCAAAATAAAAACCCACTTGCAAAAAAAAAAAAAAAAAAAAAACCCACTTCCAAATTAATTGAAAATGTGCATGTATATGCTCTATAACTCCTATCAACATGCTGTATGGTTGTTTTTTAGATTCTGTCAGTGTGGGGTTCGAAACACCCCAAAAAATGTTGGCACTTAAAAAAACCCTACTTGTAACAAAAAAAAAAAAAACCAATGTATATATATTTTTAACATTATTGTATATATAGCGTCGGGCTGGGTGACGTGGACCACTTTAGGTATAACTTCGTCTCCCGACTTTCCCCTAATGCACTTTTTGGAATTTTTTTTTTCTGAAAATCAAGGCCCTATAGTACGTCATAAGCACACAAAAAAATAATAATGTAATTCTAATAATAATAGTTTTATTAAAGTTTAAATAAAGCTCATTCAGACTCACCTTGGAGGGGTGAATTGGGCCACCCGTTTAAATTCCTCTTTTATGTAGCTATAAATTCAATTTTATATTTTAATTTTTACTTAATATAAAATTGTTTATTATATTAAAATTAGTAATAAGTAATTAAAATGTCAATAATGATACATAAAATAAGAATAAAAATGTGGTGGCCCAATTCACCCCTCTCCGCTCAACAAAATTTTGACACTTTCTTGAATTCATATTTTCCATATATAAATTTCATCTTTTATTTTAATTTTTTACTTATATATATTTTTGTTTATTATTTAAATTAGTTGTATTCATAATAAAAATGTCAATAATTATACATAAAATAAGAATAAAATGGGGGCCGAATTCACCCCATCATCAATTTTATAATAGCGGGGGAATCTGGACCAAGTTAGGTCCCATGATTTAGCCACTAGTACGGTTTGGAAAAAAAATTTGTACTTTGCCAGTTTTAAGCTAACATACTCGACTGTATACACTGAAAAAATAAATTAATCCATCACAAATTTTTCATTATTATTTTTAACAAAGTTAAAGAAAACACATTTTTCAAAAAGTGAAATCTATTGAAGGCGCATTTTATATACCGCTCTATTTATTAATTTTTTTAAAAATAAAAAAGCTCTCTGATTATTAAATTTAAATCTTAAATAAAACTTTGTAAGTACTACTGCGTGGCTATTGAATGAGCAAAAAATTTTTTTTTTTATATATTTTTTTAATATTTACATGGATTGATTCACCATCTAATTAAAAGGCATTTACAGTCACCCCGCCTGACGCTATATATATTTTATATATATATAAATATATATTACTATATATATATATATATAATAGTATATATATATATATATATATATACCTCTATATATATATATATATATATATACTATTATACCGAGTATATATGATATATAGTTGTAATCAATTAACATTTCATATGTTGCTAGAAGTGATGATCAGATGTCGCTCCCGCATATATAATTTTCTAGCACTTTTAGCATGGCATTAGAACATAGAAATATAGAGAACAGTAACGAAAGGCCACATGGGCCCTTCGAAGACTGTCCACAGTCAACTCACCAAGCAAACATGCTCATGCAAAATCCACAAAGCACCCTAGGGCTTGTCAAATTACTATAACTAAAAATCCACCAACTTGGCTTAGTCAAAAAAAAAATGATATAATGATACCCAAACCATCCCATATATCTATCCAGTCCCTTCTTCACCACATGCAATCTAACGATTTAAATAACTACTGTAACTAAAAACCCCGCCAATTTGGCTTCGTCTAAATGAAGTGCTATAAGTGATACCTCATCCATCCATATAGCCTAATCCAAGCCCTTTCCTTAAATGTTGTAACTGTATCACACTCAACAACCTCCCTGTGGCAAACCATGTCCCAAAATTTAACAAACTATGGCTGAATGAATGCTTTCTTATATCAAGGTGGCATGCTTTTCTTCTTAATTTTCTTAAAATGCCCCCTGGTGTCCAATCCGTCTCTACTATGAAGAATTTAATTGGTCTCCGTATTATCATAGATGTAAAAATTTTGTAGAGACTTGTATCATGTCCCCTTCGAGAAATCGCCTTGCTACAGAAAACATTCCTAACTCCTTCAGCCTCTCTCCATAGCTCTTATCCCTCAAACCCAGACATCCTTGTGCTGCTCCTATGTTGCACTCTCCCTCTCTGCATATCTACGTCTTCTTTAAATAAGGGGCCCAAACTTGTGCACAATACTCTATTATTGGCCTAACATAGCTATTATACAGTTTACTTATAACTTCATTGCTCCTTGTAAACAACATTGCGAATTATTATGCCCAGCATCCTTATTAGCTTTATTACTTGCTTTCAAACACTGATTAGCTTACTTCAAATTGCTGCTTATAATCACACCCTACATCTTTTTCTTGGTCCACAGACTCAAGCCATCCCCTTCATATAGTAGTTAAAACTTTTTCATTTGCCAAACCTAGGTGACGAACCTTACACTTTTTACTATTAAAATTCCATTTTCACTTATCTGGCTCACTCAAGAAGTCTTATCAAGATCTATTTTGAATCCTTTATACATCTCACTATTTCTAACTGAGGTGGCCACTTTGGTATCATATGCAAATTTAGAAACCTTGCATTTAAGTCCCTGGTCTAAATCATTTATTAGGACATTAGGACATTAGGAATATGGAGACAGTAAAAACCCACATGGGCCTATCGAGACTGTCCCAGTCAACCACTAACCAAACATGCATGCTCAGGCAAATCCACAAAGCACCCTAGGGCTTTTGTTCAATTTTGTTGTAACTACAAATCCCCCAATTTGGCTTAGTCAGAACTAATGATATATAAATATGATACCCAACCATACCACGATGCATTAATAAACTAAGTTATCGCCGATCCCACAGCTGACTGCCCGATCTAACTCAATAACTTGCTATATATGACAGCACGAGAGAACACCAGCCAATTTTATGGCTTCGTCACATAGATATATTATTGATACCCAACCCATCCATCAAACGAATCTAACGCGTGTCTCTTAAATGTTGGCAGTACTCCGAGTCACACTCACACAACTCCTCTGGCAGACTATCAAAATTTTAACAACTCCTATTACGTGAACATGCAAATGCATTTCTTATATCAGATGGCAATGCTTTCTTCTTTAATTTTCTTATATGCCCCCTGGTCACCTGTCCTGTTCTAACTATGAACAAATTTATTGGTCTCTATGTTATCAAATAGATGTAAATCATGTTTGTAGACTGTATCAGTCCCTCCTGAGAAAATCGCCTTCTACAGACAACACATTCCTAACTCCTTCAGCCTCTCCTCATAGCTCCTACCCTCAAACACAGAAATCATCCTTGTTGCTCTAGTGTTGCACTCTCTCTAGCATACTCTACAGTCTTTCTTTAAATAAGGGGCCCAAACTTGTGCACCATACTTCTATTACTGGCCTACCATAGCTATTATAGCAAGTTGTACTATAGATACTTCCTTGCACTTTGTGAAACAACCATTGCGATTTATTAATGCCCAGCACTTATTAGCTTTATTCCTTGAGCTCCCAAACATTGATTAGCTACTTCAATTACTGCTTATAATCACACCTAAATCTTTTTCTTGGTCCCACAGACCAAGCCCCTCCCCATTCATATCGTAGTAAAACTTTTATTTGAGTTAACCTAGGTGAGAACCTTACACTTTTTACTATTTTAAAATTCATTTGCCACTTATTGCCCACCCAAAGAAGTTTATCGAGAATCATTTTTGAATGCTTTATACATCCTTCACATTTCCTAACTGAGGTGGCCACTTTAGTATCATCTGCAACTTAGAAACCTGCATTTAAGTCCCTGGTCTAATCATTTATATATATGAAAGGAACAATAGTGGCCCCAGCCTGAACCCTGTGGGACACCACTCTTTCCTATTTCCCATGATGTTTTATTCGGATGTTGTTGCTGAACACTGTATACAAGTTTGCTACGCGGAAAAATGGCTTGAATCCAAACCAATGGTACCACTCCACCTAACTAGCCACATTGCAATAACTTTTTCATCAGCCTTAAATTGTGGGGGACAACCTGTATCAAAAGCTTTACACAAAGTCTAAATATACCAAATCAATCGTGAGGATCTCCCTCGTCATACGCTGCATGTCAGCTAAGACTGTATTCCATGAAATTCTAAAAGGTTTGTCTGACATGTCCTAACTTTTCCTTTGTCTGAAACCGTGCTGGGAGTTATACAATACCTTGTTATCTTCTACATATTTCTCTATATGACCTTTCAGTAACGCTTTTCAACCTTCTACCAACCAGAGATGTTAAGACTTAACTGGGCCTAGGGATATAATTTCCCAAAATCTTCTTACTACCATTTCTTATAAATAGGCCACAAGAAGTATGCTGTTTTCGCAGTCATCTGGTACACCCTCCGGCGTAGTGCACCTGAAATGTTTCATAGATTGCTTAAAAAGTCAAGGAATTACAAGTGCCTTTGCAATGCTGAATACTACCCCATTCAGAATTCTACATATATACCATCAGGGCCTGCAGCTTTACTTGATCAATATGATCTAATAAATATCTTAATTTCTTTACCATCAAATTCAAATTCTGTAAAGTTATTTATTACATGCATACCAGAATATTAGTCTCTGAAGCTTTATCTAAATTTTCCTCTGTAAACACTGAAGCAAAATAAGCATTGAAATGTTGACCAACCTCCTTATCTGAACTAAACTAAATTTTCGGTATCAATTTTAATTGGTCCAATTGTCCTATTCTTACTGTTAAATTATAAAAGGCTAAAAAAACTTCTCCAGGTTCTTTTTAATTAACTATCCTTGCTAAATAATTTCTGCTCTCTTCTTGCCTTGTCCTTATTGACTGGTTAAGTTCATTTCTATTTTTTCCTATAATTTTTAAATAATCTTCCCTATTACTACCTTGAATATTTTAAAACATCTGCGCTTTTCATTAATTTTCTGTCTTATCTCTCTATTCCACCAAACAGGTTTCTCTTCGCCACCCTAATGGGGTTTATCTTTAAGACATACTGACTGAATATTCATAAAAGTTGTTTAAAAATGTTCCCACATGATAAAACAGTTTTGTCTTTAAACTCTTTATCCCAAGTCAGTTATACTAAGCATGTCTCGAAATTTGGTAAAATCGCCATTTTCGAGATATCTATGATCTTTTCCTTATTAACTTATCCAATTTGGGCCCAGATATCACATATCATATTAAATCTAATTATATATGGTCACTAAGTCCTAATTCTCCTCAACTCTAACTTCATCCACCAAACTTTCATCATTATTTAATATTAAGTCTAATAGTGCATCGTATCTTGTGGGTTTTTCTGGGACCATCTGGGTCAAAAAGTTATCTAAGTATACAATTTATGAATGCAGAAATACTATGGTCCATATTAGACACGGAATCCCAATGATGCCAGGAAAATTAAAATCAACCCATTATGACTATACCTTTTTCCTTACTGTGGCATTGCTGTCTCAATTTCTTTCACAATTTCAACATCTAATTTCCTAACTCCTTCAGCCCTCTCCTCATAGCTCTTACCCTCAACCCCAGAAATCATCCTTGGTTGTTCTAACGTTGCACTCTCTCTGCATATCTAAGTCTTTCTTTAAATAAGGGGCCACAAAACTTGTGCACAATACTCTACTACTGGCCTGACATAGCTATTATACAGTTTTACTTGCTCTTCCTTGCTCTTGTAAAACACATTGCGATTTATTATGCCCAGCAATCTTTATTAGCTTAATTTTTCTAGCTTCCAAAACATTGAATTAGCTACTTCAAATTAACTGCTTATAATCACACCTAAATCTTTTTCCTTGTCCACACAGATTCAAGCCACTCCCCATTCATATGGTAGTTAAAACTTTTATTTGAGTAACCTAGTGAAGAACCTTACACTTTTTACTATTAAAATTCATTTGCCACTTATCTGCCCACCCAGAAGTTTATCAAGATCATTTTGAATCTTTATACATCTTCACATTTCTAACGAAGGTGGCCACTTTAGATATCATCTGCAAACTTAGAAACCTTGCATTTAAGTTCCTGGTCTAAATCATTTACATATATATGAGGAACAAGTTAGTGGCCCCAGCACTGAACCCTGTGGGACCCCTCTTCACTATTTCCCATGATGTTTTATTCCCATTTAGTTTGTACACACTGTTTCTATTTCGCAACCACTCGATCTTTTAATCCAACCATGTACCACTCCACTATACCACATTGCACATAGCTTTGTTCAATCAGCCTTATGTTGGGGAAACCTTTATCAAAGCTTTACTAAAGTCTAAATAACTCAATCATCAAACTGGATCCTCCTCGTCAATGCAGTCACGTAATGTAGTTCCCAGAAATTCTTAAAGGTTTGTCTGACATGACCTACCCTTTCTGAACCGTGCTGGGAGTCATACAATACCTTGTTAGCTTCTAAATATTTCTCTATAAATGACATTTTAGTACTTTTCCAAGAACCTTCTTACAGACCAGAGATGTTAAGCCCTAAACCTGGCCTAGATAATTTCCACATCTTCCTTACTACCTTTCTTATAATAGGCACAACATATGCTGTTTTCCAGACA
>JABUQX010047201.1:0-24936 GCA_015478945.1 Trachelipus rathkii
AAGAGATTTTAACTTAGCAACAAACACATACCACGGCAAAACAATGATACTATTTCGATGTTATATAATGTTTAACTCTGCATCACTGTAGTTCCGGGACAGAGACTACGAAATAAGGGTTCTCTTCCGCGTTCATGTGTCAAGTTGGTACAACACTCTGGCCGATCGCGTAAATTATCTGCGTCTGTGTTACGAAGATTCCATCTGTAGATCGGGGAAAGGATTAGTTGTGGCTGCACACTAGTTTTCTTCAAGGTCGAACTGTTTTTGTTTTTCGTCAAAGGAAAAGGGACATTTTTTTAAATCAACAAAGTTGTGCTAACACCAGCGGCTAATCCTTTATGAAGAGAGCGAATATAATGAAGAACCAACAGTAAAGCTTGTCCTCTTTCACATTCGTAGGGGGACAATCTTCATGTGTTTACCTGGCCGGATCAAGTCGGGGGCTAATGATGTTTTCCTATGAATTTTCAAAGTACAGAGTGATTGTAGAAACTATCAAATTGGATAATTATTTCTACAAAAATCTTTATTTCTCTAAAGCTATGTGTTGCAAGAGCACTTTCTTTATTCAAATTTTCAAGTGTTCCGGGCAATTTCTTCTAGACCAATAGTGTCAGTGTAGCTGTGTACAGTCTTAGCAGATGTTTATATAGGCCATTGCATTGTACGAGCATATATGCTTGGGTCGATATCCTTGTAGGGCCAACATTAATCGATAGGACACCAATAGGCCTTCCCGGTTCTTAATAACGCAATCAGTTTTTGTGTCTCTCTTTCTTAATCTCTAAAGCGTTGTACGCGTCGCAGTAAATCTAAACGGAGGTAAACCTGTATTCCATGGAGGGATGTAAGAATTCTTGTCGATCGAAGGCAAGAACTCCGTCTGGAGCTGTGGAGTTGAGGTACCGTGTAATTCTAAACATACCTTTGGTCTTCGTACTATTTTCTTGAGACGTACGAGTAATGGTGAGAAAATGGGTGTACCTGCTTGATATAACACTTCTTCATGCTGAATTCGGTGAAATCATCTATAGTCCTGCAATACTTGACGATATATCTGTATTGTTTAGAAGAGACTTTGGGCATTTCAGGTAAAGCAATTTAATTTCTGAAGGAGACAGACTGGAGCATTATCATCTTAGGCCAATAAATCATGCAGTTCCATGAGGAGCTCCAACAATTCCTCCAGATACTCTGGGTTTTCTAGCAGATCAGTTTTCTGCTCTTCTTTTGACATTTCTTCGATATTTTTTTTACACTCGCCTTAACTGCTGTTTCGTTAGACTTATGATCAGGTAGTACAGTGGCAAAATGGTCTCTGGTGTCACTCACGTCTGTGTCTTCTCCCTGATTGGTTTGCTAATAAATTCGGATAACCATTCTGCTAGATCACACTGTTGTCATTAAAAGATTTGTCAATACCAGATTTATAACTGAGGATAACTGTGTTATCCTCACCGCTAATAGTACTTCGCGACGTACATGGTCCTTTGGTGAACTGTGTCATTATGGCACCAGGCCGATCAGTTTTCAATTTATCTGTTTGCTTCATGGAGTTTTAGATACTCCCATGCGATTAGACTACGCAAACCAATTCTTTCTCCCAAATTAATTCAGATATTATCTAAATCTTTTCATCACATCATCATAAATGTACCTCTTCTATCGTGGTCATTCGTTCTTACCGAAACTTCAATTCTTCGGATGGCCAAGTGTTTCTCCAAGCTGAAGGAGTGTGCTGTGAGTTGGTTGCCTGAATCAGCGCTGTACAGTTGAGGGGGAGGATCAATTCCGCCTGTCTCCTTTTCACCTTGTCTGTCTCAACTTGAGCTTTTCCGTTCAAGGCCTATCTCTTTTCCCATGTTTAGGCACTTGCTGCCTATTCGAAGTTCGAACTGAAGAGGCTGTCTCTCCCCCTTGGGACGAAGATCGAGGTTCAACCGCGGCGTGTACGTTAACGTTATTAACTGACCATGCGGCCTCTCTATGCGAAAGATGCTTATCCGTTGCGTAGTTTTAACTGGCAAGGCGGCCTCCTTACGAAAAAGATGCTTATCCGCGTTGCGTACGTTTTTAACTGGCAAGGCGGCCTTCCTAGGAAAAAGATGCTTATCCGCAGCGCGTGCGGGTGGTTTGACGAAAATTTGGTTCGAATCCTTCGTTTTCCCCCCTCTAGGTCCTCGGACCTGGGGTAACTGCTCCTCCTTTTTCTTGAGGTCTCTTATTCTTTTAAGATCCATCAGAAAATTTCTCTAACCCAAATAATTCCTTTGGGATCGGCAGGGGGGGAGGAGATCGGAAGTTCACCTTTCTCTACCTTTCCTTGATAGACATCTTAGGCAGAAAAGAAGTTTAAAGTTATGGGAATGTTAGACAAAATGCTACCCAAAAGAATATCCCAACTGTTTTCTCCATCCATATCATTCACTTGGAATGTAGTGAGGTAATATTTTTTATGTAGGCGAAGATATAACTGTATTTCTCCCTTCAATACCGTTGGCTTGTTGTTCACCCCCTGTACTCTTAAATCGGTCTTACGGAGGGCTACTTTAAAGTTTCCCTCTTTTTAATTGGTTTGAGCGCGCCGGGCTGTGACAGGGATACTAACATCTAAGATCCTGTTCAACCACAAACTTTGGTCTTCGCCTCCATACTACTCATAGATGGAGCAAGGTAACATTCGTGTAAAAGTGTCGTCCCAGCCTAAAAGGTTGCTGTACGACCTCTTTACCCTTTTGCTTAGCTTCCCATCTCTTCACTTATCTTTAAAACTTGTTTTCGTCAACACGTCCCTCCTCTCTTTGCCTGATTCTAAAATTTATCTCTCTATTACTCTGGGATGAAAAGTTTCTTCTTCATATCTCTCATACATACTCCCATTTCTTCATTCAACTCAAAATCTTCTGCTGGCTCTTCTGCATATATAACTGCGCGCTAGTCTTTCACTTCCCACCGTGGGGCTTGTAACCTCTTCCTTTTTCTTGTGAAAAGGTCTGCCCGCTGGCTGGGTTGTAAGACTCTGGCTTTCTTCGCTCTTTACCCCTTTTTCCATGATGTTATTGCTATCGGTAGGTAGTGAACATCAGCGGGTTTTCAGGGGTAGGTATCCAGGGGGTGCTCCTAATACACTTAGGTTTTGGAACCCGCTTCGATGGTGAAATGCATGCATTTCCGAAGTAGGCATTCCAGCGGCATCTTAGTACGATGGACCATGATTCACAAAAGAAGCACACATAGTGTTCTTTAACTCCTGGGCGGACATCTTCCTTAAGGTGCCTTAAATCTGATATACCTATAGCCGTCTTTGCGTCTTCTCTTTTTGTTCTGAAAAGTATTACTCGAATTCACCTTATTCTCCTCTTTTGAGAAGTGCAAACGGGTATCACTTTCTTCCTTCTCTATACTTGTGCTTATTTTGTTCCTGTATGAGTTATTAACTCCACCCTGTCTCCTCCGATCTCTTGGGGCCAGGAGACACCCATAGTGTGGCGGACATCATTTTGCTTCTGTTACTCATCTTTTACAAAGCTTCATTTGTAAATTTTGAGACATTTCTATCAGTTCAATTTAAGTTCATTGTCTCTGTATCCAAATACACTAAGAATCTTCTCTGGTAATCTTTTCATCATTCTCTTTCTTCTGTTTAACTTCTGAATGTCTTCCCCTGTGACCAAATGTTTTCTGCGTGAAGTTGGAACATTTGCTTAATCATCCAGATTGTAAGGCGGCTCTGGATATCTTATTAAACCGGTTTCGAACTTAACTACGGAAGTCCGTGAAGATTGATATCTCTCCTATCTGTATCTAAAAAGTCACCCATAGTTCGAAGTGTATTTCTTCTCTTACCGGTGTAGAAAATATTTACTGAGCGGAAAATCTTCTATCTGTTTGAATTTTGAAATAACTATTTTTCCTGAAAAGTATTTCTGGCCTACTTGTTCTGGTCCGGTAATGATATGAGACTTTGCAAAAGTGATCTTTTGGCTTTCGTTTAGTGGGCCTAAAGCATCTAGCTTTTCTTTCAAAAGAAGTGACGAAGTCTGGGTACAAGATCCCTTTCCATGTTCTTGTTTTCAAGAGTTTGCGCAATATATTCAAATTTTCGGGAATCGTTGGAAAAGCGGTGTTAAACAGATTAGTTGGGTTAAGGGACTCCAATTGGTTGTGGAGGCATTATAGGGGTAACCTTGCCGAAACATCCGGGGTAGAGGTTGGTTGGTTAGGCATGGGTAATTACACAGTGGCACGCCTGTGTATAGAGAGTGGGGGCATGTCCCGGGGTAGAAACCGTAATTGAAGGTTTTCCTGTCTGGCTGGTGCCTTCGTGTGTGTTTCTCCTAATATCTGGAGGAAACGCTTTGCTTTTTGTTGAATCGTAGGGCCCAGCAGAGGTTTTTGACCGATCCGGTTGCTTTGGTTTCTGGGATGTGGGGGAACCGTCCGGTCCCATGGAGAGGTTCGTATTTCTTATACCTTTCCCTATTGCTATTCATTGAGGTATGATTTCGAATCCACCCCATTTCTGCGATTTTCTTTTACAGTAGTGTCAACAGTAGCAGGCTTTAGCTGGAGATTCATTGTGTTGTCCAAGCAACCGTTTTTTGCATTTATGTGAGTCTCGACGTGGGGGAGGGCTCTCCTTATACCTTCGGGGATGTTGGTAAGAAGAGCGGTGTGGGGTTCTGACTGGCCTTGATTCAAAGGAGTTTGGATAGGGGCTAATCCCTAGGTCTCCGTCCCCTTGCTTTGGGTATGGGCGTTTCATCCGACCCCCCTCCGTTTGCCTGATGTGGATTTAGTACGTTCGTCCTAATACCTCATTCCCTTCGATATTCTCATCATTCGTCTCTTCGTCAGCAACAGCGCATCTCTCCGTTCTAATATCTGGGCGAGTGTGTTCTGCTTCGTCATTGTTCTTCCTTTAGACCCTCCTATAGCGCCTGGGGGCACCTTCATGCTGCCAGCAGCGAGCTATAATATTGAGTAATGAGAATTGCAAACTTAAACCAACGAGTAATCGTAATCCCCATCTTGTTTTTTTTTTGTAATCCACACAAAAAAACTGCAAATATTCGGTACAACGCTTACTATCTCTACTGTATGCGTGCTAAAGCAGTGTCAACTAGTGTTGGAACTATAAATGTTGTCTGCGACTCTCTCGATACTACTATATATAAATTATATATAATATATAGTATATAATATTATTATATAATATATATATATATATATATAATTTATATTATAATATATATATATATATATCAATATATATTATATATTATTTAAGATAGAATTTAACTAAATTGCGAAAAATAGTTGTAGGTGGTTCCAATTTATACCTATAAGTTCAATGGTGGAAAATCTCACAGAAAGAATGTTGTCCGAGATTCGTACGCTACTACTTCTCACTCAACTACTTTTTATACTACATATGCGGACGTCTAGACAGACCAACTGAAGTGTTTCACAACAGATAATCTCTATAAAATTTCCGTTTTTCCCCCACTTAACTTGTCCTATAATTATATATTATAAAATATATAATAATATATATTATATTATATATTATATATATTATATATATATATATATATATATAATTATTTATATATAACTTATCTATATATATATATATATATATATATATAATCTTAAAATTATCTTAATTTTAATTAGCGTTTGGGACTGGGGCTTTCTCAGGCTCTCCTGATCCAGCAAATGTGGGGTTAATAATCTTGGGGGGTACCCTCTATAGAGTATGTATATATATATATATATATATATAATATATTATAATATATATAATATTTTATATATATATATATATAATATATATATATATATGATTAAAATTATTTATCACTTAATTCCAACCCCCCCGTAGATAGGTTTCCCAATAAAAAAAATGTCATCCATTGCATGGTCTGAACCACACACATAACAAGTAGATACATCAGTATACACATATCTATATAATATTATATATATATATATATATTATATATATAATTATATATATATAATATATATATATAATATATATTATATATAATATAATATATATATTAGGTGATAATATATATATATATATTATATATATAATTAGCAGGAAGGTGGGGTTTGAAAATAGCTTTAAAGAAAGAAAAATGAAAAGAAAATTCAGTTTTTTTCAGACATTTTCCTGTTTCCATGATAGCTCGATTGTAGTAACGTTTGCGGAGTTTGGACGAAATGTTTACATTACGCGCATACCAATGCTTTGTGTCGGTTTGTCGGTCAAGTTCGATTTTCTCTCTGCGACTCGACTGTCGGTTTTTACGTAACACTTCTCGCCAAAATCCGACAAACGAACAGATTTTGTGAGTCATGGTTTTGAAATTGCCCTCTGATTTTTTCCTGCTTTTTCGACTTCTGCACTTTCAACGCCGTTGCTCGAATTATAAAGAAAGAAAAGAATGAAGGAGGAAATAAGAATATAGGGATAATTAGTTATTATCTTCCCGATTCTGGCCTGAATTTCAATTTATCCTTCCTAAGATTTCGGCTTTGCGCGGTGCAATAGCTGACAATTCATTTAGAATATTAAATTTCAAAATGGACATAGAATTAATTATCATTAATTATATAAATATTTATGTTTAAGAATGTATATAAATATTTTGTTCCAAACTAAATATTAATTATTTATATAGTGTGGTTAAATAACGATGAAATGCAATGATAATGTGTTTCCTAGTTCCACTATGTCAGTCATACATTAATCATTGATAAAATAAAATGGCATAATAAATATAATAATAAAAATGGTAAATGAAAAATAAAAAAAAAATGCAATAATTTTCATTGGCTAAAAAAGTATGGTTGATCAACCTTAATTATGTTTCCGGAAACCTTTTTTTCGTAGAGAGCTCTCTTTTGGGAATTAAAATATTATTATAATATAGTATAGTATATACTATGATTATACTATATAATATATGTACAAAAATTCGTATCGCTTTTATACCTGCCTTTTTTGTATGCATCTTAGATGTGATGAAATTTGTTTGAAGGATTTAAATTATACTATTGATCCTCCGATGTGCCGTAATAAGTAGAGTCATCTGATTACGTGGGGCGTCGGTCCGGGGGTCTCGGACCTTGAAACTATCATCTGACTGTATTTGCATCTCGAAGTAACGGAACGGCAATCTCGCGCAGGGTGCCGTTGAGGAAAATTTTTCTCAAATTGTTTAATTCGACTCGGCCACAGGGCAAATAAGGAGTCTTCTACAGCAAAGTTTTATTTTGCCACACTGGTGGACTTCTAACCATTAATCAGACTCAGTAAAAATCGCCTAAAAAACATCATACAAAAAATTAGAAACATATAATGGGAATAATATAAAACTCCTTAAACATGGATTAATTAAACACTTTTATTATTTTCTATAGGTAGCAGTTTTTACGTTCCTCATATTTGTTTCTTTTGCAATTAACATTTACTTGCAGAATGTTATTTAATAATGCCCGGTAATGAGTATACTTTAATTAACATTTACATGCATTAATATTTTTATACTCTTGCTAAATAATTTGATACACTGTTTCTTACCTCTACATATATATAATTCTTTCTTTCTCAAAGTGGAATTCTCTCATCTCTAATGGCTCGAGAGACTTACATCCAGCATTTTTCCGAAAAGAAAATTTGAAAATATTGTAAATAAAGTTTAAAATACATACATACATATATTAAAATTATATATGCTTAGTAATTATACTAATCAGTAATTTATATATATAATATATAACTGTATATTCCTGTACATTAACTAATATATATATATATATATATATATATATTATAAATAATATATATATATATATAAATATATATATATAATATATATATATATATATATATAATATAAATATATTATATTGTATATATATATAATATATTATAAATGTTTGATTCGAGCAATAAGCTAACGATTTGAAATTTACTAAGCATTTATAACTATGACTGGTGCAGCAGTGAAACTATACACACAGCACACGGAAAAAATAGTAGTATATATAATATAATCTATATAATAATATATAATATAATATATATTATTATATATATAATATATATATATATTATATAATATATACTATTATATTATATATATATATAGATATATATATTAAATGAAGACATAGGGACTCTATAAGGGTTTACATTTTATATACATCACCAAAAATACTTGATAGTTTTTTGTACTAGTCACAGAGAACTGATGCGGGTCCTTGTACCCGAGAGGAAACGACCAGGTCCATTCGATTTACAACGGCCATATCTGTAAGTATTGCGTTTTGTTTGCAAAGCGAAAGGGATCTTAAGTATGAGCATTCTAATTTTCATAAATGCATAGCTTACCAAATATGGTATGCATTCGAAGTAAAGAAGTAATTGTGAGGCAATTACGATATATATATATATATATATATTATATATATTATATTATATATAATTTTAATATTATATATATATTATATATATATATAATATATATATATATATATATATATATTATTATATATATTATATATATTATAATATATATATAATATTATATTATATATTATATATTTATATATATGATCGAAGCAGTGTAATCAATTTGGAGCTTTCATAATTCTCATTAATAAGAAGTGAAAAACCTTTTTGTGTAAGCAAAGTACTCTTTATATTATCCCTTAGGTACACCGGCGAACATATATAAATTTGCTAATTTTTTTTGTTACATATTTGGAAGGGTTTTTTTGTTTTGTGTCAAGTAATTTATTTCTCAGTTTTCTAAAATTAATTTTGGCTCACAGATTTAAATCTATTGTCGATTTTTTATGATTTCATGAGCGTATTATTTAGTTAACAAAGGTATCCAGAAGTTGAAATGTATAAGACACCGTTACATTACGAACCCACTTACGCAATGAACACGTTAAGCCATTATAGTTCTCTCTGTAATAATTTAGGAATAAAAACTAAATTGCAACTGATTTGCACCTTGACCTGAGAGAATAATAATAAATAATAATTAATAATAATATAATATAATCATAATAATAAATAAATAATTAATATAATAATATAATAATAAAATAATAATAATATAATAATAATATAATAATAATAATAACAAATAAAATACAATAATAATAGTAAATATAAAATGAAATAATAATTAATAATATAATATAATAATAATAAAATAATATAATAATAATAATAATAATATAATAATAATAATATAATTATGAATAATAATAATATAGTAAATAATAATAATAATAATAATATAATAATAATAATAATAATAAATAATACGATTTTCGATTATTATGTATATATGTTTAAATTCGTCTAATTTGTAAATAGGAATAATTTCATTTGGTGCTCTTGTCAATTTAGATTGGAATGGTGCTCGCAGCAGAGAATTCCTCAGTAGAAACGTAGAAGAATACATTAATGAGATCAATTATACGTAAGATACGATTGCAATAATTTACACATTTAAAATCTGACTTTGTCTGTCTCAGTGCGAGAGACTAACTTTGGTGAACTGTGGTTATTAAGGACATAAATTTGTTTTTTGTTTTATCCTAGCGTGATATATTAATTATTATTATTATAATTATTATTATTCATTATTATTTATTTATATTATTATTATTATTATTATTATATTATTATTATGTATTCTTATTATTATTATTATTATTATTATTATTATTATTATTCTAATTATGAAATGAAGAAATGAAGAGAGAGAGGAGAGGAGAGAGAGAGAGAGAGAGAGAGAGAGAAGAGAGAGAGAGAGAGAGAATGAGAGAGAGGAGAGAGAGAGAGTAGAGAGAGATAGAGAGAGAGAGAGAGAGAGAGAGGAGAGAGAGACGAGAGAGAGAGAGAGAGAGAAGAGAGAGAAGGAGAGAGAGAGAGATTAAGGGCAGTGTCGGGTAAAGATTTAATATCTAACAGAAGATCGACAAGGAATTTTCTCGAAACCTATTATTGCACACATCATAATGCAATACACACACACAGACACCACACATATAATAGCATACACACACACATCTATACAAGAGGGAAAGAATAGAATATGTTTTGGATGGATATTTACCTACACCTCACTATCAAAATTAAAGATAGGTTTCGACCAGATAAAATAAGGTTTACTAAATTTCTCTCCTTCATTGCTTACGTGGGAATATCGTCTTGGGAGGTTTTGAGGTATAAACTATCTGTGTAGTAGTATTCATGTTTCTAATATTACCGGGTGCTTAATGATGAAGTCGCAGAGTAGTAGGGAATAGGGGCCCGGGGTTCGATCCGTGTCGGTAATCCTAGGCTAAAATTACCTAGAGAATGTTCATTAGAGAGTATCAAATCTTGTGACTCATCATTTTTAAAATGGGGGCCGAGGTCCTTTGAGGTTACTCCAGCAGTATGGATGAAGAAACCGGGTGTTCTAAAACTACGCTTTGAGGCGTTTTTTTGGGAAAGCGGATGGCTTTAGTGGATAAAGCTCGCTCGTATTGTTACTCAGGACGCAAAGATCCAATGGTTCGAATACCCGCGATGGAGAGTAATATATCTTCCTGTGACTCATCACTTTTTTAAAAAAATGATTTTTGTTCGTATTCAGAAAATATTCCGAAAACATTTATTCTTCTATAATTTGTCCATGAGACATGCCAAAGAAAAGTGACGAATAAAACGCTTCGAATTCCGATTTGTGGAAATCGGCAGTATGTACATTTTGCATTTATTCGTGGTCCAAATTGAATAAAGTTCACAGATAAAGGAAATTATGCCTCAAAAATAACTTTTTTCAGGTTCTGAAACGAAAATACAAACACCAGATTGATCTATTCTCTCATCTTCTCCTCTCATCTCTCTCTCTCTCATCTCTCCCTCCTCTTCGAATCGTCTCCTCTCTCTCTCTCTCTCTCCTCTCTCTCTCTCTCTATATCAATTGCTTCTGAACAATGAAAAAAACACCTTAATTTGATGTTTTCCAAGTTGAACATCAATAAAGGGTGACAATCGAATGAAGACTTATCGCTTATTTGACCTCTTTTACTCTCCAATGAAATCTCCCAACTTCTTAACCTGCTTCAAACTGTAATATAGCAAATTTCGAAAAAGTATAGTCGGTCTCAGTCCTGCACATTGCGTTGGGTTAAATCCAGAGGAGCAATTTTCGTTATTTCCCACAATAGTTGCTTTTATTTCTATATACTCTAGCAAATGAATAATTCAAAAAAAAAAAAAAAAAAAAAAACTGTTCCGACTCTCTGATCGCAACAATCTTCACAACCGTGAGGAAGAAACACTCTGGCCAAAATCCAAATCATAGATGATCTATGTCTTATACAGTACATCTCTCCTTCTATTTTCTCTCTTCTCTATAAGACTTTATTCACTTTAAAAGCATTTTATAGATTCATGTGTCATTGATTCTATAAATTTAATTGGACTTTGCCAAAGCGTGGATACCAATGTGGGTCCACCCAATTTTTCCACAGGGATATATATATATATATATAGTATATATATATATATATATATACTATAATTATTATATATTATATTATATATATATATATATAATATATATGCATGATTCGTACATACTGTACTTCTGTGAATAGAGGTCCATTATACTAACCTAAAATAACTAATCTAAACCTAAATTAAATTTCATTATTATACCAGTTTGGTGATCACGCTAAATTCCGAGGTCTGGACTAAGCTAACTTGTGAGGTTATTGATACACTCACTAGTTACAAGTACGTATCAAAATTGCCTATATATATTATATAGTAAATATATAATATATAATATATATATATATATTATATATATATATATATATAATATATATATTTATATATATATTATTATTAATATATATATATATATATATAAATATAATATTATATATATTATATATATAAATATATTATATATAATATATATATAATACTATATATTATCTATATATATATATATATATATTATATAAATATATATATATAATATAATATAATTATATATAAATATAATAGTATAAAGTATATTATATATATATAGATCCTTTCAATTTTTTAAAACAAAGGGTTTGAAAAAGGATGCATTTTATGACAAAGAAATTTTACTACGTAAAGTAATTTTTTTTTTTTTTTTTTTGCCAAGCGAATCATTCATGAGTTTATGCTTTCCTCTATAATCAATATCTAAAAAGAAAGCAAAGTCCTAAGCTCCTTATATTTGAAAAAATAGAAGCAAGAATATGAATATGCATTCATATCTATATATATATATATATATATATAATATAGATATATATAATATCTTATATTAATATATATATATTAACATATATAATATACTATATAATAATATATATATATAAATATATATATATATATATATATATAATATATTATAAAAAATATATAATTAAATTGTTATAAATATTATCAATAGTATTATATATATAATATATATATTATATATATATATATATAGAAAATATTATAAATATATAATATTATTATATATTAGTTATAAATATATATATATATATATATATATATATATATATAATATATATATATAATATATTCAAATTGGTTAAATATTATCACCAATATATAATGTAATAAGCAAAATAAAACCCTATGTCGATACATCTAAGAACTAAAACCAATGTAATTAAAACATTAGAAACGTAAAACAGTAAAACGATGTTGCAAAGACTGAAAAAACGAGAGGCTAAAATAAAATAAACTGAAAAAAAACAATCTTTCGACCCCTACAATTGGAGGTCTTTATTCAAGGAATTGTCAACGATAAAAGAGGAATAAATTCTAACACTAGACACACTAGAACACTAGACATCTCTAGTTGGTTCGACCAAACTACTAATGCATTTTTCCAACAATCCCTTTACAACGATTTTCCTCCATTATAAAATTATTTAGCAGGTTATCAATTTTTATTTCTCCTGGATTTTTGTTGAATTTTTTTGTATTTTTTATAATAAATGATTCGATGAATTTTTTTTCCCTCAACATTTTTTCAGGAAACTTATTGAATTATGTATGGAACATTCAGACTTTCAGCTTAATAACATTTTTTTTTATAAACAAAAGTTTGACCTCAGTATGGGTTCCCCCCCTCCCCAATTATTATCAATATATTCATGGAACTATTTGAAGTGAAATATATATTTTTTTGTGAGAATGGGGTACCGAACATTAAATGGTGGCGATATGTCGATGATGTATTTACCATCCTTCCAAATGTGAACCCCCAGTTGTTTACTTAACAATATTAGAAAAGCAACGTCCCATATAATTTACATTGGAGGTAGGTCTGTTAATTGGTAAATTGCCTTATTTGGATTGTGATAGATATTCAATGACAACTCTCGCCCTTTTTCTCAGTATTTCGCAAACCAATGTTTTCCAATGCTTAGATATTCACTGGTACTCCATACGCTCTTATAGCACAAAAATAGGTATTATTACAGGTCAATTTTTTAGAGCAATGAAAATATGTAGCCCATGTTATCTGAATAATGAGTTGAAATTTATAAATAATATATTTTATATATCAAATATATCATATATATATATATATATATATAATATAATATATAATATATATATATATATATATATATATATATAAATATATATATATATATATATATAATATATATTATATATAAAAAAAAAACCATGTTAAGATCATTGTATTACCCGGAATATGCTATAAACAAAGCTTTTCATAAAGCAAGAAAAAAAATACACTCTTTTTTTTGTGAAACCATTCAAAATACATAAAAAAGATGAAATATTAAATTTCATATTGAACCCGAAATTAATAAAATTTTATCAAATTCAGTATCATTAATTCAGGCAGTTCCGAACACTCTTAAGAAGAAATTTATGTTAAAAATTCAATTAAATAATGAAGATTGTAATACAGAAATTTATATTATAGCTTACAATAATTGTGATGGAAAATATTTTGGTAAAATCGATGATTTCAAAAGACTTGCATATCAACATTGTAATAGTCCGAGGTGTGGGAACTGCAACTCTGCTTTGTACAAGCATATGAATGAACACAATCATGAACACAATCATACCATCAATATGAATTCTGCTAAATTAGTTTTATCTTGCAAAAATATTGAGAAAAGAAAATTCATCGAGTCATTTATTATAAAAAATACAAAAAAAATTCAACAAAAATCCAGGAGAAATAAAAAATGATAACCTGCTAAATAATTTATTAATGGAGGGAAAAACGTCATAAAGGGATTGTATTAAAAATACATTAGTGGGTTTGGTCGAACCAACTAGAGCTGTCCAGTGTTCAAATTAGAATTTATTTCTTTTTTATCGCTTACAATTCCTTGAACAAAGACCTCCAGCTGTAGAGGTCAAAAGCTTGGTTTTTTCAGTTGATTTTTAATCTAAGCCTCTGTTTTTTTTTTTTTTATATCCGTTGTAACATGTTTTATGTTATACGTTTTTAATGTATTAATTACGTAGGTTTTAGTTCGTAGATGTATAGAAATAGGGTTTCATTTTGCTTAATATATATATATATATTATAGTATAGTATATTATAATACCCGTATAGGTATATATATAATATATATATTATATAATATTATATATAGGATATATAATATAGTAGTAGATCTATATATATAAGGTATATTATAAATAGTAATGTAGTAATATATATATATATATTATAGTATATAATAATATAGTATAGTATATAGTACTTTATTGATATATATATATATATAGTATATATAGTTATAGATATATGATAAATTATTATATATTATATATATATATATTATATGATGATATATATATATAGTATATTGTGATATATATATAAGTATGATATATATATAGATATTATAGTATTATGATAGTTGAATATATAGAAAATAGTTATAGTGAGAGAGAAAATTAGATTATAGTGAGTATAATATATATAGGTATAATAAATATAAACGGAATATAATAAAAATATATATAAGATAATATTTACTATCATATTTTATACTACTATTACTACCTATACTATATCTATATTCGAATATTAGATACAAAACCATAATCAATACATAAGATCAATAATAATCATCAATAGATATAATAACTAGACTACGCATAATACATACTACATAATCAATACTACATACATAGTACATAATAATGTATTTCAGGTAATTTAAAATAATGATGGCACATCTACCATATAATTAATCATTCGTAATATAATAATAATCACATATATATAAAATATAGAACAAAAATCTAACCAAAATTACGTCTCCTAAAAATAACACCATACTAAGTCCTCTGCGTCTTCACCTCATATCTTAAAAAAACTTTGCTATCATAATTCTAATTCTCTTTTCGAAACTGGATCTATCAATAATTCGAACAAATAGCTGATTTTCTAAACGCTGGCAGTCCTAAATCACACTCTCTCTCCCTGCCTCCTCTCTCCTCTCCTCTCTTTTCCTCTCCACCCATCTCCTCTCTCCTCTTCCTCTCTCTCTCTCGCTCTCTCTCTCTCTCTCTCCTCTGATGACCAACGAACAATACAATACTGGTGTTTCTTTTTCTCGTGATCTTAAATGAAAGGTTCTCTCTCTCTCTCTCTCTCTCTCTCTCTCTTCTCTCTCGCTCTCTCTCTCTCTTCTACTCTCTCTCTCTACTCTTCTACTCTCTCTCTACTCATCTCTCTCTCATCTCCATCTAGTTTGATATAAACGTTCATGCCAACTTACTCCTTCATTCATAATCATTTTCAATTTAGGAAAGACGACGTCCACATCCACACAACAATAATTAACTAACCCTTGGAATGGCCCCTTCCCCAATTTCTAATTGGGGCATGCCAAACATAGGTCTTCTCAATGACACAAAAACTCAGCTCCTCGTCTTTCTGCAAGAACACGAAAAATCTCTAACATCGCAAATATACCTTCGATTCTGTCCTATAATATCGCCGTAGATCTGAGACAAAATTCTAACTTTATTCACCAACAACCCTAGCATGCTGGTTCTTTAACGGGAGGATAATTTGTTCGCCCCCCTTATTTAAGAGAGATATACCTCAAATTCTCACAACAGATCTCATTGAAAAGGATGGAGCTTGGAGCCTTTTCGGTGATATTATAACTCCTATACTCTTACTAGCTCTCAACAGAAGAGCCTACCAACTGGAACAAATCTCACAACAACAGTATATTAAATACCCTACAGCATATAATAGCTGAAGAGAGTCTTAATTAAGAAAAGACGAAAAGAGCATCAAAAATATGATGGAAGTACGAAGAGACTTTTCTCAATATTACAAAATTCTTATACTTCTCACTATCTACTCACTCAAGCTCTTTCAGACAATCTATTGATGACCCAATCGAATTGTTTAAATCAAACACTTATAAATTTTCTAGAAATTATATAGTTAAATAGAGCACAATATACATCTATCAAACAGTCACCATACCATATCAGCTCCTGATGAGGAAAGAATTCACTGGAAAAAAAGTAAATACTGAGGTATCACGAGGTATTAAACTAAAATCATCATAATGATAATATAAATAATAAATCACCCAAAATTTACTGAATATAAATATATATTGATACATGCCTTTGGTAATAAGAGAACTAGGTGAACACGCTTCCCATATTCTGACTATGAGGAAATTCTATCGACAGAAGCTTTCTAATTTCATATTCCACCACAATGAAAATCGGATAGGAATATTAGAGTATGAGAGGTAGAATATACTTAATTAATCTATATAAATACTACTAGTATATATATAAAATATTAGTAGTAGATATAGTAGTATTATTATAATTATAAAGATATTATAAATATATAGATCATTATAAATAGATATAATATTACTAGATATAATATATACTAATATATGATGTATATAATATAATGATCAGCAGGCGAACGGTCCTATACTACGAGTGACTACGTGCTATAGGCAAGATAAGTTAAAACCCATTATAGGTAGACTAATAACGGCAAATAGGAGCTTAATAAATGCATACGATAAGATAATCTTTATTGTGTTTGTAAATAAAATGTCGTCAAATGAATAAAATTATTACATAAATAAGAGTATGAAGAGGATTATGCAGAAATTGAAAACAAACGAGAGTGAAGAAGTCTCGCTATTAAATAATGATATTGCTGACAAATAGAAAATAGATGAGATTGTGATAAATGAGAAATCTAATAAGACCTATAATTGTATATATATGTTGAACTTCGAATCTACATTAGTATAACATTATGATCATAAATAATTCATTAAGAATTGACATGGAGAAACTACTTTAGTGATTTTAAAGTTTATTTTAAACGTGTATTATATATATAGAATATATATATTAATATATATATTATACTATATAATTATAATATATAGTATACTTATATATATATATATATATATACGATAGAGTATATATTATAGATATATTAATATATAAGTATTATATATATATATAGTATATATATATATTAGATATATTTATAGAGAGAGAGAGATGAGAGTTAAAGAGAGGTGATTGAAATGCGGAAATAGCAATCCTTACAGCTTTATTATATATATTATATATATATATATATTATTTTATGGTTATATTATATTATTTTATAGTATATGTTATTATATAGTATATTATATATAGGTATAGTTTTTTATATATTAACAAAATGTCTTGTATTTATAAGTAAATAGTCGATATTTAATAAGAATATGCAGTCTACTACTTATTACTACTCGATCCACACACGCATCACTCTATATATATGAAGGAATGTTTTATTACTTACACTTGCAAGCTAGTTTTAAGAACATGTTGTTTGCCAATTAAGCTAATGACAGAACTACCGGCAGTAAAGTACCGAAATGGAACACATTGATCAAAAGAGATGGTAAGATAAGGAAAATGTTTCCTTCCACTAGTTAGACGGTATACTTATCAATACTAAGTACTAATTACTAATACAATATCAATACTTTAGTATTGATAATACTAAATGTTTACTAAATGAAACGAAGCTGTAATATCATACTCCCAGCCCTAGTATAGCCTACCTACATACCTCAATCTCGATTATAATATTATTATATTATATAATATATAGTTCCGTATACTACTAACAGCCATAACTACTATGATGTATCACATTATAACTACTATATAATTTGAATTGCATGATTGAGCCATACAGCGTGTAGCTAGGAGCAGGGGTTTCCGGTAAACAGAGATATGGCGCGAAACACATCCGATAACCAAATTTTCTACCCATATTGGAGCGTCTACCTTAGGGCCGCTGTACAACCCATGATCACCCAACTTTTTAAACCTGCCCGTTGACCCTTTCTGGACCGCCACGATTGACTTCTCAGAGTCTCCGTACCTGACTTTTAACCTTTTTGCCTGAGCTCCTCCGAAACTTGAAATTCTGAATCACCTTCTTTTACGGGGAAGCTCGCACCTCTCTTTTGAGAACCCTTAAAAAAAATTTTAGATAACCCTAATTTTTTGAGACCACGGTTTTTTTTGAGAACCCTAATTTTTTGAGAATCCAAATTTTTGGGCAACTAATTTTTTGGCAACCAATTTTTTGCACCCTAATTTTTGGTGATAAGCCCTAATATTTTCTGCACTTTCGAAGTAGGGTTGCGCCAGAACAGGTTGCGTTCAGCGTAAACCGTTTTAGCGGACCCTACCCTAATTGTTTCGATGGTTGTTCAACCCTTTGTCTTCCATTGGGCAATTTTGCGCCAACCGTAATTTTTGCAACCCTTCGAAGAAGGGTTGGCCAAACGGTTGCGTCAAACCGTTGTACGTACCCGACCCCAATTTTTCGATCATGGGTCATTTTTTGCACGGTAATTTATGGCCACCCTTTAGGGGCTTAGCCATCTTGATTTCTTACATTGTGGCCATGATATTCGGCTTGACCTTGCCAATACATGGGTCAATTTGACCACGGTATATTGTGGCTATCCCTTTGGTTTTCCATGTGGGTCGATTTTGGCCACGTTATTTTTTGCTCTACCCTTGTCTGCCATGGTCATTGACCACCTTAATTATTCGATCAACCTTCTGTATTCATATATTTTCCACGTAATTTATTCGTTCTTTAGGGCTTAAGCCGATTTTGATTCTTGCCTGTTTGACCATATTTAATTTACGCCTTAACCCTGCCATATACCATGGGTCTATTGTTTTTGCCGCACATGGTATATTTGGTTTTTGGCATTCTTAGGTTTTCTTACTATTATTTTGATTGTCTTTACCTTGTGTTACCAGAGTATTTCGGTTTAAGTCTATTGCCATTATAACCATGCGTTCCAAGTTTTTGCCCACGGGTAATTTTTTTGCCCTTACCTTGAGGGACTTTAGGCCGCTGTTTTTTATTTTGTATTTATATATTTCGTGCTTAACATTGCCATATACATGGGTCAATTGACCCATCTGCTATACTTGATGGCTTTAATTGGGTCGATCTACCGTAAGAAGTAATTCTTAGGATGTTCATTTTGGTGGTTCTTGGTATTAGCATTTATGTTAGTTGCCAAGGTGAGTAGCCAATGAGTGCCAATTGAGTGCGCCAAGTGAGTGCCATTGCAGTGGCCAGAGGTGAGGCACTGTCTGTCTAAAACGTTACCTTGGCGCTTTTTCAAGCTTTTCTAGCCTCCCCTGCAGCCTAGAATAGCCCTAATATTGGGTGTCTGAAGACCTATGGTGTATAAGGTTATGAGGATATCGGATTGGTTAGTATTACAAGCTTGCTAGTGCTTCCTACTATTTGAGTTTAGTGACGTTTGTTCTGAGCACTTATACGCCTATATATATTATTATATAATTATAATATATATATATATATATATATATAAATCTATTATATATATATATATTATATATTATATATAATATATATATATTATTATTCACACAAACAACACGCACACACATACACTCTCACACACTCATTCTCTTGCTAAATTATAGATACGCCCATACTTGTTAGCACGTACACTCGACAACACTTACATTTAAAAACAAATTACACGTTACACTCACACCCGCAACACAGATACACTTACGTTACACTCACACATTGATATTTTGATACTCAATTGATGCCTCAACTTTAGATGCCTCAGCGATTAATGCCTCAGCATGAATGCCTCAACTTTGAAGGTTCAACTTGATGACTCATCTTGATGACGTCATCTTTCCGTCCATCTTTCATCCTTCAACATCTTTTGTTAAGATTACTTTTGCTTAATGCTTTCAAGCTTTATACTTTTTACTACATAAATTTTTAAAATTTGTATGTAAGAAGAAAAAAATCCAGAGTGTCTGATATATATCATTTGTATTTTACTACAATTGTACAAATTTTTTAAAAACATTAACTTTATATATCCTTAAAGCAGTAATCAGTAAATCAATAGAGTGTTACCTAACACCTAAGGGAAAAGTATGCTTTTGTGTTTTAACTATCTGCTTTAACTCACTGCTTTACGGCTTTAACTCACTTTACTGCTTTAACTCACATGTTTTTACTGCTTTAACTCACATATTTATTAACATACATACCTTAAAACAGTAAATCAGTAAATCAAAGATGTGTGACATGAACAAGGGATTAACCAGACTTTTTAACAGCAGACGAATCAGACCAGGTCTAAATTTTGCCCAAGTGCTTTTCTGCTTTAACTCAAATGATATGCGCAATTAACCTTAAACCAATGTTGTAAATTAATATTCGGTGAACCTAACAACAAGAGGGGATTAGTATGCTTTTGTTTTACTAGCTTTACTGCTTTAACTTATGTTTATTGCTTTAAACTCACTGTTTATTGCTTTAAAACTTATATGTGTTTACTGCTTTAAACTTCACATATTTCATGTAACATTTACATACCTTAAAGCAGTAATCAGTAATCAATAGAGGTGTGAACCCAACACCAAGGGGGGATTAGTATGCTTTTCTTTCTTCGGTTTTACTGCCTTACCTCATGTTTTGCTCCTTAACTCCCTGTTTTACTTCTAACTTTCTGTTCCTGCTTTAATTTCTGCTTTACTGTTTTAACTTCTCTGTTCCAATGTCTTGGTAAGAATTTAACTACTTTAATTCATATATTATGTACATGATGTTGTGTATTTCGGATACATTTATTATTTTTATTATTATTTTATTTTATTTTTATTATTATTTTAATTATTTTTATTTTTTAATTTTATTATTTTTTATAAAAAAAAAAAAAACTTTATTATGATGTATAAAAGATTTTACTTGAAACTATAGTATAATAAATAATAGAAAGCAAAAAGAGTCAAACAAGTTAAATTATGTCTTTAAATACTCCTTCAAATTGGCGAAGCCTCCCAAGCGATAATAATAATACAATAGAAATTGATTACTCGAATAAAGCTGACAATAATCAAAACCAAAAATAAAGTAAAAAATATAAAATTACTATGAAAATAACTAAATCACAACAAGACACATATTAAAAAAAAAATAAAATATCAAAAGACATAATTTACAACAATTCATCACATCAAATACATACAACTCACACAAGAATTTAATTAAACCTCTCACACACAGATTTCTCTACACACACAAGATTTCGCGACTTACACTATGACCACGAATCTCTACCCACCACACCACTACACACACACACACACACACACACACACAACAAGCACACCTCCATTACACAATATTTAAGTATACACTTTATTCAAAGCCACAATTCTATGTTTTAATTATACATACATTTATATTATTTATCATCAAAATATATACTTTACACAATTTTCAAAGTCTCTTCTCATCCTTTCCAACCTCCATAACTAACCCCACGATCACTCACTCCATAATCGTTCCGAAAAAGCAGATTGTCAACTAAATCTAAAATACCCCATCCCTAATACCTTAAAGTACGTTGATCAAGTTTTAAAATCCTCTTCACTAAACCATTACTTGAACATGACCTTTAAAAAATCATATCTTTCACGTACCTCAAAAGCACCTACTCAGTAAACATCAGTAAGACTAGCCCTAAGCACCCTCTCCATCAGCCTATCCACTTTTGTTCTTTCGAAATTTATCTGCTTTACACTCTCTTTAAACATCTAATCAAGTATAATGACCAAATAAGTTCCTTCCTTGCCTAAAGCATAACATGTACCTTATTATGACTCCTTGTAGTTTCTTAATCTACATGGAAAAGAATCAACTTCACTACATCTTCTTCACTTATTCACCCAATGTTCAACGAAATATTTCAACGTTTTTTACATAATTCGCGTTAATCCTTTCACATCTAATCCTATCAATTCATTACCTAACTGCTACTTGCACCACGATCCCATCACCGATACAAACACACACAACCCTGCAATCCTCTACAATACGACACGGCACTCTCTCTGTAAACCATGTGTTTGAAAGTAAACATACTTCTCTAGCATGCTAATTTAGGCTAATCCTTTTGTACCACCGGGCGATTTAAGCCTATTCCAGGTCAAATATTTTCAACTGGACCTTTTTCTGTAAAATTTGGTGCAATAACCGTTAGGTTTAAATTTAGGCCTAAATTTTAGGATATGGCTTTTTATACGGCTAATTTAATCCTAATACCAAGTCAAAAGGTAATTCCCGTATTAGACAGAATCATTGTTATTATTATGTTTATCAATATGTATTTCAAACTGAAACATTGCTGGATCGTCAAGAGATGTAACAGGTTGAAAATGAGAAACTCTATTTCACACCCAGAAATATTTTTCAGGAGTTGTAAAAGGTTGAAAGCTACGTATGTGAATATGACGAAATATTTTAATCGATACAATATTTTGAAATTAAATTGTATCTATTAAATAATGATAAATTCTTTAGAACATCCTAATTTAAATTAAAATATATATTCTAAATTTAGATAACCATACAACATCAATTTTAAATCTATAAAAATTATTATTAAGACTATTAGTAAGTGTAAAGCAACAATAAATTAAAAATCATAGAATTATTAAAAAAAGATAAGATATATAATATCTATTATGATAAGTGAAAAAATTAATACAATATATTTAACAAACAAATTAATTATTTTTAAAAAGATTCAAAATAGATACCTGAAAAATAATAATCACAAAAGTTACAATAAGTAAACCACACAGGCTAAGACAAGAAGAAACACCAAGCAAAGTACAGACACACGCACGCTGAGATCGAGTCAAACGACCGCAGATACACGACACCGACGAAGATAACCCACGCACAAGACGACAGTCCCAGACACCAGCGCAGTCGGCCCGCAAGGCAACAAAAAAAAAAAAAAATAAAAATTTCAAGCACTTCCAACCGAAATAAAGCTCTCTAAGTAAGAATTAACACACAAACAAACACAAAACACAAACCACACAAACAAACACACAAAAAACACCAAACCAGCCACAATTTCTACATAAAAAAAAATGTGAAAGATAAAAAATAAGAAAATAAAAACCTATTGAACTAAATTATACATAATACAAAGTCAATATATTACTATCACTGACAAATAATTTATAAAAATATATATATATTTAAAAGACCACACATCACACACACCGCACACATACCACAACACACACACCACACGCACACGCACACGCAGTTTGGTATAAATATTAAAACATTTTATTTTTATGATATGTATACTTCATTTATTACTTCAAGCTATTGCTTATTATTATTTTAGCACCCCCATACACACGCAACACACACCCACCACATACACTAGTTACGACGATTGATCGCCTCCCACCCACTCGATATTTTGATCGCCTCATCTTGAGCCTCCAGCTTTTGATGCCTTCACCTTTTGATGCCTTAGTTTTAGCCTCAAGTTTGTAGTCTCAGCTTTTGATGCCTCAACTTGTGACTGCCTCAGCGTTGTGCCTCAACTTACACTCGATATCTTAATGCCTCAGTGTTGATGCCTCAACTTATGATCCTTCAGTTTTTGACACTTTCAAATTCACAAGCCTGAAGGCTTAAAAACCACCTTCAGCTTTTTGCTCAACTTCAATAAGGCGTGTCTTTGAATACGCAGCTTGGTGGTTCACCTCCTTGATGCACTACACTCCTTTAGAATTCTGGTCATCTTTGATACACCCTATATCTCGCCATGATTCATTCTATACCTAAGCCGTCCCCCCTACACCTTACCATAGACACTTAAAATCCCCTCACGACTTCATCACACGCACATACGCTATATCTCCCTCTTCCCCATACGCACCCATCACACCATAGCACCCTCTATCCACCACCACACTGATATATCTCTTATCTCAACCAATACGCCGACACTAGACACTTATCATTCAAACACCACAACCACGGGTACGGTGATACTACTACCTATACCCTATATGCGGCCGTACTACTACATATCCCTATACGTAACGCCGTAGTGACTACCCTATAGTTAATGTTATACGTAGCCCGGGGTAGTAGTATAGTAGTTTATATGTATGTATATATAGCTGAGTATTTCATGCGCGAGGAATATTGCGCTGTCGGGGCACGCGGGGCAGCGGAAAATCGCTGAAACTATTGCGCCTTGCGGCGGCACGCGGCGGCGGGACGCGGAAATATTGGGGACGCGGCGGGCGGGACGCGGCGGGACGCACCAGCGGTTTGCGGAGTTGGCTGACTTTGCGCGGTGGGCTCATGCTGAGCCCTGGTATGGTTAGTATATGAACTAGTGAATTAATTA
>JABUQX010047202.1:0-15000 GCA_015478945.1 Trachelipus rathkii
TCCTTCTCTAGGATTTTCCATTAAATCAAAACGCTTGAAGAAGTTTAATTTTCCTTGTTTGAACTCCAAAAAGAATTGAAGATCACTACTTATTGCAACATCCAGTTTGACCATATTAATAAAAAATATTATAAATTTAATGTATGATAATCACCAAATACAACCATTGTATTAGAATTTACTATTAAAGTTGACATATTGTGTCGCTTTAACTTGAATTAGAAATTACTATTAAAGGTGGCCACTTGTGTCACTTTAACTGGTGATCCCGGATATTTGTCCATTCCCTTTTGATATTGTTAATTTTTTGTCTCCTATGTTTATAATATTTGTTTATTTTTTATTTTTTTTACATTATTTTTGTTACATTTTCGTTCTTTTCTATCATTGTTATTTATTTATCTTTTGTTGGAAACCCATTAAGTATCCTTGCGCTGTAAGATAATTGTAATTATTAAAATTGTATTCAATATGTTTCCTACTACTACTACTACTACTATTACTACTACTACCTCTACTACTACTACTTCTACTACTATTGTTACTGCTCCTATTACTATTTCTACTATTACCTCTAATATGTTATCTGATTCTCTTCCCTCTTCTTCGACTATATTTCCTCTCCCTTCTTCATCTCCAAATTTTTCTCATCCTCTGCCTTTGTATGATCCTCACCAACACTATCTGTTACAACAATCACTTAATCAACAATTGTTGATGTCACAACATCAACAACAACTACATCAACAGAGTACTCCACCGCCTCCTCTTTCTGCAACTTTGCCGGTGACTACCTGGCCTATTTCGCGTGTTCCTCGCCTGACCCCACCACAATTTAGGAGGGATGATATTGATTTTACTATTCAGCAATTTGATATTTTCCTTGCTCGCTCCTACAGAATTCCCGAGAAAGCTAAGCTTTTTCTGCTCTCCATTCCATGAGGTTAGAAATCAATCCTAAGTTTTTACTTCAGTTGCTCCTCTCCTCACTCCTTATTCTACTTTCTTGTGAATTATTACGTCGCATTTTCTCCTCTGATGCTACCGCGTTTTCACGAATTGCCTAAAACATGATGGTTGTTGGTGAATCGTCTTCCTTCACACTCTTCCCGTATGTCATCTATTCTGGTCCCTTGCTGATAGTAAATCATCGTCTTCTTCGGCAACTCTCTTCCTGACCGTTTCCTGCTTTTGTTAGTAACTTCCTTAACTCCTCTCATGGTGACGGTCCTTGTCTCTTCAAGATTTAGCCGAACGCGCGGATATTATTATTCGTGCCAATCAATCTTTTTCTTCTCCTATAACTTATCCATCTTTTACCCCTATGGGTTCTACTCTCGCAATTATGCCTTCTTCTTCTATTCCTTTTCCCTCTCAAATTGCTACTAACTCTTCTTCTCTTCCTTCTATATCTTCGTCTTCCGCTGCTCTATCTTCCTCTTACTCTGTTCCTTCTTCTCTTTGTACTCCTTCTCCTCCATCTTTCCAGAATTCATCTTTAGACCCTCTTACTAATATTCTTACCTTGTTGAACAATATGAATGTTCAAATTATTTCCTTGCAACAACAAATGTCTTCTATCTCTCGTTGTCAGTGTCAGCAATCTTCATCTGCATCTTCTCGCACTAGATCTCGTTCTCCTTCACCTTCCCGTTCTTCATTGCCACAACCTCCTCAGGGTTCTCCTTTATGCTTCTATCATTTTCATTTTGGTGTTAGAGCACGTAACTGCATTCCTCCCTGTAATTTTAAATCTGCAAATTCTCTTCAGGGAAACTCCCTTCGGGGGGACCGTAGATCATTGCGCTCCTCCCTTGGTCATTTCCTCCAATTCCAATTCTGCTTCGCTCCATATTCCTACTGTTTCTTATTCGTCTTCGGTTGCTGCTACTACAACGGCTCCTACTTCTGTTCCTATTTCTGTTGATTCTTCTTCTGTTTCTATTCCTGAGGTTAATGCTGTTCTTCCAGGTTCGCTTTTACGTATATTTGATGGTGATTCTAAACGATTTTTTCTAATTGACTCGGGCAGTAGTTTCTCTATTTTGAATGTTCATGGTTTTTGTTCTTCTCTTCCGCCTGTTGTTTCTCATTTACGGGCTGCTAATGGTTCTAGCATTGCTGTCTATGGTGAACAACTCCTTACTTTATCTATTGGACTGCGTCGTTCTTTCCGTTGGACTTTTCTCTTGGCCGATGTTACACAAAACATCATTGGTGCTGATTTTTTGGGTCATTTCAATATTCTTATTGACATGGCCAATAGTCGTCTACTTGATGACACTACTTCTCTTTCTTGTAATGCTGTTCCTTTCGATTCTTCTATTTATGGTATCAATATTCCTGATTCCTCTTCTTATTCTTCTTTTCACGCTCTTTTGCATTCTGAATTTTCTGATTTAATCCAACCTATTTCTAATCTTTCTCCTGCGTCTCACCATGTAATGCATTACATTGAGACAAAGGGTAGTCCTCCTGTTTGCAAGGCTCGCAGACTTTCTCCAGAAATGTTAAATGCTGCGCGTGTTGAATTTGACATGCTTCTGGAAAAGGGTATTGTTTCCCCTTCTACTTCTCCTTACGCTTCTCCGCTTCACATTGTTAAAAAAGGGCTTGATTCTTTTCGTTTTGTTGGGGACTACAGGTTATTAAATTCTAAAACTGTTGCTGATACTTATTCTATTCCTCACCTTCATGATTTTACTTCTTCTCTAAATGGATGTACCATTTTTTCTCTCTTTATTTATAATCTGCCTTCCTTCTAACTTCGTTAACCCTGATGATCGTCCTAAAACTTGTATTGCAACTCCTTTTTGTCAATTTCATGTAATAATTTTGACTCTTTGGTATTCGTAATGGCAGTGCTACTTTTCAACGTTTGATAGATCATGTTTTTACGTGGTTTACCCTTTGTTTATGCTTACATTGATGATTTATTAGTTGCTTCTCGTTCTCCGGAAGAGCATCTTTCTCATCTTCGTACTGTTTTCTCTCGTTTATCTCAAGCTGGTCTTCGTTTAAATTTCGAGAAATGCATTTTAGGTGCTGCTTCTCTTACTTTTCTTGGCCATAAAATTTCTTCTGCTGGTCTCTCTCCATTACCTGATCGTGTTTCTGCCATTCGTAATTATCCTCTTCCTACCACTCAGAAAGATCTTCGTGCTTATCTTGGTCTCCTTAATTTCTATCGTTTCCTCCCCAAGGCTGCTGCCATATTAGCTCCTGTTACTGCTTTGCTTGTTCAAGGTCGTCGGGGCAGCTCGACAATGGTTAATTGGACTGATGCTGCTTGTCAGGCTTTTGAACAGAGTAAAATTCTATTGGTCAATAACACACTTCTTGTTTTTCCTGAACATGGTGCTGAAACCCGCCTATTTGTGGACGCCAGTGATTTTGCTGTTGGAGCTTCACTAGAGCAACTGCAAAATGGTGCTTGGCTTCCTCTCGCTTTTTATTCTCAGAAACTTCCTCCTGCTGTCACTCGCTATAGTACCTTTGGTCGTGAATTATTTGCTGTCTATTCTTCGATACATGCTTTAGATATTTTCTTGAAGGTCGTCAGTTTTAATGTTCCTCACGGATCATAAACCACTCACTTCAGCTATTACTTCTGTTTCTTTACACTATTCTCCTCGTGAATTTCGTCATCTTGATTTTATTGCCCAGTTTACTACTGATCTTCGTCACATTCCTGGTCGTGATAACTCTAGTGCTGATGCTTTATCTCGGATCCAGGTAAATGCGGTTACGCCTTTGCCTACATTAGACTACTCTGCGATGTCGGCTGCTCAAATGGGGGAGGATCTTATTCTTCCTGCTGATACTTCTATCAAACTTCAAACTCTTTCTTTACCTGATTCTACTGTTCCTTTAATTTGTGACATTTCTACTGGCAGAGTTCGTCTTTTTGTTCCTTCTGCTTTTCGAAAACAAGTTTTTCTTACCCTTCATTCTCTTTCTCATCCTGGTATTCGTGGTTCTCAAAAACTTTTATCTTCTCGTTTTTTTTTGGCCTAACATGCATACTGACATCTCGTTTTGGGCTCGTTCATGTATTGCTTGTCAAAAAACCAAAGTTCATAGACATACTAAACCTCCTTTAGGTTCATCCTTTACCCTCTTGTCGTTTTGATCGTCTTCATCTTGATCTTTGCGGCCCTCTTCCGCCTTCGCGTGGGTGTACTTATTTATTGACTATGGTTGACAGGTATACTCGTTGGCCTGAAGTTATTCCTCTTTCTTCTCCTACTGCGGAAAATATTGCTACGGCTTTTCTCACTAATTGGGTATCTCGTTTTGGTGTTCCTTCTTCTATTGTAACTGACAATGGCCCCCAATTTCGTTCTCATCTTTGGCGTGATTTTTTATCTCTACTTGGAATAGAGAAAATCCATTCCAGTACTTATCACCCTCAAGGGAATTCTTATGTCGAACGCCTTCATCGCCAATTAAAGGCTGCTTTGCGCTGCGCCCCTAATCCGCAACATTGGGTGGAAAATCTTCCTCTGGTTTTGCTTGGTCTTCGGTCTTCGGTTAAGGAAGATTTGAAATCTTCTGCGGCTGAACTAGTTTATGGTTCACCTTTGCGTCTTCCTGGTGAATTTTTCCTCTTCTTCTATTGATCTTCCCTTTCCGGATTATCCTTCTTTTCTCTCTAAGCTTCGTTCTATTGTTTCTTCTTTTCTTCCTTCTCCTGCTCGTTCCCAATCTACTGCTGTGTACTTACCCAAGTATTTAGATTCTGCAACTCATGTATTTCTTCGTCATGACTCTCATCGTTTTCCTTTACAACCTTCTTATACTGGTCCTTATCTTGTTCTTCGTCGCCAACCTCATTTTTTCACAATTCAAAATGGGACTCGTGTTGAAAATGTTTCGGTTGAACGTATTAAACCTGCTTTCCTTGACTCTTCCGATTCTGATCTTTCAGATAATCGGTTGCTCGATAATTCTTTTGTCCTTGATGATTCTTCTTATGGTTTGGATGATGATTCTGACATTGGCTCTTCTTCCTTGTTTCCATCTTTTCCTTCCAGAATTGTTCCTGTGTCTTCCTCTCCTTTACCCGAGGCTGTTGTGGTCACTACTACAGTTCCACTAGTCCTTCTATTACCGCCAATACTTCTTCTTCTGTTTCCAGTCACATGCCTTCCTTGTCTTTTCCTCCTCCGATTTTACCTCCTGTCCTTGATTTTGCTTTACCTCCTGACATTTTACCTTTTCCTCCTGACGTTCCCTCTTGTGAAGTTTCCTCTTCTGTGTCTGTTTCTTCTCCTTCTCCTTCTATTATATCTCATGCTTCGCCTGCTATAGTTCCTTCTACCTCGCGATTTGGACGTCCGCTATTGAAACCGGTACGTTTCCAGTCTTCTTGAGAGGGAAGGTATCTGTAGTGACCCTACTTTTTCTATTTTTAACATTTTTTATTCATAAGTTTTTCTTTCTTTTCAGATAAAATGAAAAAGTTTTATTTTAAATTTGTAGAATTTAATTTCAAAATAACAAACCTTTATTACTAAAAAAACATCTTTTATATTTTAAAATCTGTACATTCTAGGATACCTATGGGTGAATATACATATAAATATTGCTATTATTATTATTATATTATTATTATATTTTTAATTATATTGTTATATTATTATTCTTATTATTATTTTCAATACCATTGGTAATTTGTTATTTGTATTATTATTATAAATTTTTATTATTATTATTATTATTATTATTATTATTATTATTATTATTATTATTATTATTATTCTTATTATCATTATTTTTATTTTTATTCTTATTATTATAGTTATTTTTTAATATACCATTTAGTAACTGTGGTAATTTCCGCAGGTTTCACTTTTGTTCCTTCTCTAGGATTTTCCATTAAATCAAAACGCTTGAAGAAGTTTAATTTTCCTTGTTTGAACTCCAAAAAGAATTGAAGATCACTACTTATTGAAACATCCAGTTTGACCATATTAATAAAAAATATTATAAATTTAATGTATGATAATCACCAAATACAACCATTGTATTAGAATTTACTATTAAAGTTGACATATTGTGTCGCTTTAACTTGAATTAGAAATTACTATTAAAGGTGGCAACTTATGTCACTTTAATATACATGATATATATATATATAATATAATATTATATATATATATATAATATATATATATATATATATTATTATCACAGATGAATCTAGATATAAAAAAAGGCTAAGCTGCATTATCATCATTAGGAATGCTTTTGGACATAGTATTAGTGAGGATCTATATTTCTTAATTAGTTTTAGTACTTTTTTCATTTTATAGAAAAGAGTATTTTATCATTAATTCAATATTATTTAGATTGTAAAATTATTCCAATAATTTTTAAGAACTTTGGTAATAATATTTAATATTGTAAAATTATTTTGAATAATTTTAAGAAATTTGTAATAATATTTATAGTAATTTACAAGTAAGTGCATTAAGAAGGAATGGTATAAAAGAGCAAGCATTATACATTTTTTTTTTTTTTTTTTTTTTTTTTTACAGATTTCACCACCGCTCACGGGCAGAGCCCTAATCAAGGAGGGGGTGTTACTATTAATAATATCATCATCACTACGATCATCATTACCACAATTAATATTTTCATTATTTTTCTATGCCTATCAAATAACATGTTCATCCATATTACTTCATGTATCTTTGAAATAGCAGTTTTCGGCACGGCTTTACCTTCTTTTATTTAGCATAATATAGTTTGTTTTTAAAGTCATTCTAGAAATGCTCGTAAATGGTTTTCAACATTGTATCATATAAAGTAAAGATAACTTCTTATCTTTTAAAAATGTAGCCATTTACTCTTGCATCTCCAACCAGCAATATTTTGCATCATTATCTTCACACTCTCTTCAGATTTATCCTTTTTTATAACTTTTTCTTAAATGGTTTTCAGGCTCATTCTTAGGAAAAATTGTCCATTTAAATCATAATTAAAGTTGCAAGTCGTTAAATATGTAACATTTTCCACTGAAATTAATTTGAATTACAAGATTTCAAATCTTTTTTAATTTTTAAAGATGCAAAAAAGAAATGTAGTTGAAACATTTGTTACTTCTCCATCTCAGATTGTAATATGAAATAATTTAATTTAAATTTTTAAAATATTAAAATCTTGAATCGCGACTCGAGCAACTTGACGCGAATTCAGGAAGACAGGATTTCGCTAGAAGAAATAAAGCCAGTAACCTACTACCTCAAAAGAGAGACCACACATCTGCAGGTGGGCCACGAGGATAACAAGGGGCGACCCATTTTTGATTTATAAATATAATTAGATTATAATATAATATATATATATATATATATATATATATATATATATATATATATATATATATATTTTTATTAGTATATATATATATATATATTATCTGTATTCTAGTTTCTCATTCAGGTAAGAAAAACAGCCAATCAGTGTTCTGAAACACGCACTAAAACTGCTATTCACCTCATCGGCAATCCATTAGAAGATTTTGGTGTAAGAATGCTACCAACCAGTCTAGAGGTCCTAAAAGTTTTTTTTAATTATCGCAAGAAGGAAAATATGTCTCAGAAGGATGCTTTGAAAACTCTCATGCAGAAACTTTGTGATATTTGGAAAAGAGCTGGGATTCCAGTTAGATTGGAGAGAGATATTATCAGGAAGATGAATTCATTACTGGAAAATTACACAAAAGTATGCGTTAATAAGAAACGTGGAGGTTCTGCCCAGAATGTCAGAGAGGTTGCTTTTGTGGAGTCAATCAGGGTTCTCTTTGATATCGCACGTCATGATGCTTTAGATTTGATAAAAATTGAAGAGGATAAATTGTTTTTGATTGACCAAAGGTCGGAACGAATGTGCGCTATGGGCGGTGTAGACAAAAATTTAGTTATGAAGGAACAAAGAAAAGCATCGAGAGCCTCGAAAGAAGATGAACGATTTCATAGAGAAGAAATAAGGAAACGTAAGGCGACAGCGGTAGCACTACTATCAAATTCTTCGGATGAAGAAGAACACAATCCAATTGATGACTCCAATAATGATCCTGAAATTCGTTTAATGTTACAAATACATCGAGTCCATCAACGTCAAAAGGTACGGAGAAGCGCGCAAAAACGAACTTATCGCATGTAATTAGTGAAAATTTTGCCTCATCCTTGGATCGGACTAACATTAGCAACAGGAAAGCTGCATATGTTCTGTCTGCGGTCGCACAAACTTACGATATCTTTGAAGCAGAAAAGCTCCCTCTTTCCGTGAGCAGCATTCGAAAAGCGAGGGAGCAGTATCGTTACCAACATGCCTCAAACACGAAAGACGCATTCTCGTGTGAGGGTCCTTTAGTTATTCATTTTGATGGAAAACTACTTCCGAATATTTCTGGTGGGCCACTGAAGGAAGATCGAGTGGCAATTTTAGTCTCAGGTGACAAGATAGAAAACTTCTAGAGTCCGAAATAGCTTGACCAGAACGAGCGAGAGAATGTTTGCAGAAGTAGTTTTGGAAGGCAATTTCATGAATGGAAACTTCTGGATCAAATCGTGGGAATGTCATTTGATACAACAGCCGCTAATACAGGGCGGAAGAATGGAGCTTGCGTTCTACTTGAACAAAAACTGCAGAAAGATTTGCTTTGGCTACCATGTAGACACCATATATTTGAAATTTTATGTGGGGATATTTTCAACGAATTATTTGGCGTAACGTCCAGCCCAAACGTAAAGATATTTGGTAGATTTAAGGATTTTTGGCCAAAGATTGATCAGAGCAAATACGAACCATGTAAAATGATAGCCGACTGCAAGGAGAGCTACATGAACTCATGGATGATGCAACAACCTTTGTAAGTTTATGTTACAACGAAAATCAGAAAATATATTCAGAGAAGACTATCGAGAGTTACTGGAGCTCACTCTGATTTTCCTAGGAAAAGTTCCTCCATGTGGTATTAAATTTCGATGTTCCGGAGCTATTCACCATGCGCGGTGGATGTCCAAATAGCTATACGTTCTCAAGATTTATCTTTTAGTAAACAGTTTAAGCTCACAAATTTTGAGAACAAATCTTGCCTTGAATTCGGTTTATTTGTTGTGCTGATATACGTGAAAGCCTGGGATATCATGCCCGAATGCATGTGATGCTTCTATTAATGACCTCAATCTAATCCAAGTTCTTTCTAACTACAGTGGCCGACTTCTAATGATTTTTCGAAAAGGCAATTGCGGCAATAAGTAGTTATTTGTGGTACTTGGGACAAGAACTGGCTCCACTTGGTTTTTTCTCAGATTTAGTATCCTGGTAGACAATAGCGTCGAATGGCGAGCGTTGCAAGAACAATTAGAGACATGTATCTCCGGAATAGAGATAGGCAGATTCGTTCAGCATACACGACAGATGATTCTGACAAACAAATCACTCCGACTGTTTTATCGGATTGCTTCACCTTTCTTGTTTTGAGTCATGAAGTGTAGATACTTTCGTTCTTGTCGAAAGTGTGGATTCGTGGAAGAATATTAAGTCTTTCGAGGAAGCAAGAAAGGCAGTAATGGCTCTTAAAGTTGTCAATGACAGTGCCGAACGAGGAATCGCCCTTGCTTCCACTTTCAATTCTTCAATAACTAAACAGAAAGATCAGAAACAATACCTCTATCAAGTTTTAGAACATCACCGGAAACAATTTCCAAACACCAAGAAATCCACACTTTTTGCAACTAAAAACCGAGCGGACTAAAAAAATAACGAAAGTTTGTAATTTTCAATTTAGTGAATTTAATTTAATTTAGTGAAAGGAAACATTTATATTTACTTTATTTAACTTGTGTAACTAAAAACCGAGCGGACTAAAAAAATAACGAAAGTTTGTAATTTTCAATTTAGTGAAAGGAAACATTTATAAAGGATATATCATTTTCAATATTTACTTTATTTAACTTGTGTATTTTTTCATAAATCCAACGGAGAAAAAAAAAGTGTAACTGGGTATTTATGTAAATTGTTGCATACCAGGATCAATATCTTTAATAAACCATATGTACACCTACTTAAATTGATGTTTAAATAAATTTTTAATTTATATTTTTGTTTAAATTCATCCTCGTCTTTGTTCTTTAAAATAAAGGTGTCATTGAAGCCGAGATAAAATCCGAAAATCAACTTTTTAAAACTTTGTATTAGAGGTAAATTTAGTGTAAGGATTCGTCACCATGTATCTCTCTGCTTCTATAACACTCACAGAGATCATTTAGAACCATTCTTAAAGCTTTTCCAGAAGTGTCTTACTAACTAATTATTCACAATTGCAACAATTTTAAACTGAGGTTAAATAAAAATTATATTCCGAGACCAAAAGTCGCACACTAAACTCAAAAATTTTATTTTAACACTATGTAGGAAATGTCATGAAAGGAATAAAATTTTCAACCATCGAGCATGGAGTGGTACAATATTCATGATCCGTTTGAAATTTTTGTGCGGTTTTTCATCACATATGGAACAATAAAATTAAATGCGCACCAACACATTTAACGTTTCGAATCACACCTAAATATATACCTATTATATATATATTTATATTATATATATATATATGATTATATATATATATATTATATATATATATATAGTATATAATATATATATTATTATAATATATTTTTTAAAAAACTTGTCCAAAGCACCTGTGCTGCGACAGTTTCATTGGGACTGTCTATTATCAGTTCTTTGGGTGGACGACATTAAATTAAAACCTCATCCAGGTTACTATATTCTACAATTTCTCTATCTTTATCAATGACACCGGAAAAATGCTCAACATAAATTTTGACAATAGTTTGGTGTCATAATTTGCAAAGTTATACTTTTTCACACCAACGTTGTTTCATTTGAACTTTCCAGGATTGTTGAAACAACACTGCATGATGAAGTAGCAATGGATTCTTCTGATATGTACATTGCTAGCTTTGAAGTGTTCAACGCACTGGATTTAACATAATAAATTGAAACAGGCGGCCTCAAAACAATTGAGCATCACCCTAGAGGTCTTCTGAGCTTGTTAAGCTCCACTGATTGGTTCCAGATTGGTCTATGTTTCTAACCAAGTCCTCTCCAAAATAATAGTACAATAAACTTAAAGTTGCTTATAGTCCAGTAAGAACATTAGTCTATCCAACGGTGATAACTTTGGGTGACAATATGTAATCCTTCACATTTTAAAGTTAGACACTACTACATGTATTGTGGCATAAAAAACACACACTTTGAAGACTCCTACAACAGCCAGGTATTTATGTTAGTCTGTTAACGTTATGTATCAAGGTCATACAAAACACTGGTTATGGAGTGAAAAATACTCCTAGCATTTGGGTAAGGCCATATCCATTCACTAACTGCTGGCGAAGTCTAAAGCTGTAAAGGCATAAGTTGAGCAAATTCTTATTTTTAAACAAAACATGCTTCTTCACATGAAATTGCAGATAAATACAATTGCTTGACAAAAGATACACTGAACATTGTACTTACGGATGTCCAAGGAAAGGTAGGCAGGAGAGAGTCTACTATCAAAAGGATGAAAGTCTTCTTGAGGTGAACAAACATTGCTATTTTCAATAAACAATATCAAGCTCAATTTTTCTGATACAGATGTTTTAAATTTTTTTTTTTTAAGCGATTAGCGTACATTTTAAATGTATATGTTCATTATTCAGTGGTTCTTCAAAACTTAGCTTAAAAGCGGTTTTGCTTCAAAAGAAAATAAATACCAATCTGTGCAAATAGATCTATTTTGGTTCATATGGAATTTAAACATACAAGGCACAAAAACATGCGAATTCTCGTGAACTCTGCTATAATGAGTGTGTGTGTGTGTGTGCGGTGTGTATATGGAGACAATAGGTGATCGCCCTTCTTCTAGAAATGCGTTGGGGTATAGCAAAAATACATGTTTCATCATGATAAGGGCAGCCGTGCAAGAAGATCAGTCATTATTCTGCTGACAGAATGGCCATTAATGAAGCCTAATATTATAACTAATAATAACTTAATTGATCTAAAAATGTATTTTTCCCCATTCATATTAGAATTGACTTTATAAAAATTTTGGTAAAGCATGGATAGGAATGGACTATAAAATTTGGTAAAGCAATGGATAGGAATGGAAGAGGCTTTTGTTTCTGAAACAAAAAATTCTGAGTCTTAGGTGAGGCTAAAATTAAAGAGGGCATTTTTGTGGACCCACAAATACAAGAAATATTTAATTAAAGATGGTGAATTTGAAAACATGCTAAATGAAGTTGCAAGGGAAGGATCCAATATTGGGGATTTTGGGAACCCATTTTAGCCCCTACCTAAAAATGGACATAAAATTCTTAATTTTCAGACAATTTTGATGGGGAAAAAAGCAAACTGCAGCTTTTTTTGACCTCTAAAACGTCATTTTCGGGGATTTTCCTGTCATTGTTTCGGGGTTTCTTTTTTTCAGAACCTAATTTTTTCCTTTTTTTCGTATCAACTACAATTATTTTCAAAATTATTTCAAACTTGAAATATGCATAAATGGGTCCATTATGCACAAAATGCAATTAATAGTTTTTTGATTTTTGGAAAATTGTGCTCAACAATTAAAAAAAAAAAAGTAGGTTTTGAAACTCGACATTGCTGAGCACAATTTTCCAAAAATCAAAAAACTACTATTTTCATTTTGTACATAATGGACCCATCTATACATATTTCAAGTTTGAAATCATTTCAAAAAAATTTGTAGAAGTTGACAGAAAAAATGTCAAAAAATTGGGTTCTGAAAAAATGAAAACGCCGAAACAATGACTACAGACACAAAAAAACACCAGAAAATGACGTTTCAGAGGTAAAAAAAAAAAGCTGTGGTTTGCTTTTTTCCGTCAAAATTGTCTGAAAATTAAGAATTTTATGTCCATTTTAGGTAGGGGCTAAAATGGGGTCCCAAAATCCCCAATGCTGGATCCTCCCCTTCTTGAAACAAGAACTGTTAGATCTTTTAGCGCAGTTGTTAAAATTTCTTGGAAATGTCATAAGATGAAAAATTATAAAGACACGATTACAAAGAAAATGGAATGTAATAACATGTTTTTTTAAATAATTTACTGCATTCCATCTCCGGAATTTCCCTGAAAACTTGATGCCATAATGTGGAACAAACTTTGGAAACAGTTGCACAAAAGATATTTCGCTCATGGAAAGTGATACCAAGGTAAAATGGATGAACAATTTTGCATTGCCAATTACTGCTGGAATTAATAAATGGGAATTCCCCAGAAGAAACAGTATAAACTGTAAAGCCTTGAGCCGAAAGCTGGATTCCAAGTAGTTAAAGATTAATACCATTAGCATATAGATACTTGTGCCTTACAAAGAACCACTTGTAACAATACTGTGTTAAAGAAAAATTATTTCAGTTTTCCCTCACGTTTTAATAAGATACACCCTTTTTTACTGATGTTAACAAAAGAAATATATATTTTTGTTTACCAGTTATTCAATATATTCCAAAATTTTCTTTGTCCATGCTCATAAGTTACATTTCTTTTTTATTATTTATTAATTCAGTGTTTGAATACATTACTGTATTCATTTTACAATTGCACAAATTATTTCTTTGCAATGCTATTCAATGTTCTGGAATTCAACTGACCACATGTCTTAATTACTGACTTTGTAATTTGATACAAATTTAATGTCATAATAAATGATTCTCAGAAATTTACTTCTATTGTCAATTGTTAATTATATTTTACAATCAAAACCCTTATGTAAAAGTGGATCAACTATAATAAGAACTGCATCAAAATCTGCATATAATAAAAGGAGTTTTCATGGTGTGCTTCAAATATGAATTTTTTAAGAATGTAACTCATTTTATAATACTTGAGTTACACAATTTGACATGATAGTTCATACTACTTTAAAATGTACCCTCCATAAAATATCCTTCTGAGAACCAATGTATAACACTAGAACTATAGTTTATATGTTTTCTCTAAATACTTCATTGACAGTATTAATAAACACTGTACTACTCTTCTGGTATACGCATTTAAACTTTAATCAAGAAGTAGCATTAAGTAAAGTTGTTAAAAAAGTAAAGGGATAAATACAAGATCTACTTTAATAACAGTCCTTCATGAATTTTCGATTCTTCCTAATCAAAGAAAATCATTTTTAAATATTTAAGAGAAAATTATAGGTAACACACGCACTACTGAAACAAAATTATATATATGTATTTTTGAAAATCATGCGTTTGCATAAATATTTAACCTAGTGTCCATACATTTCTTTCATTGTTAAGTGACACAATTTTCAGCTTCAAAAATTTGCTTTTTCTACAACAGATGCCAAAAATTTTAGTCTAACATTCCTGGTATTCGTCAGTGATGAGGAATAAAAGAATATGTATCAGCACTTTTGAGAGGCCAAAAAAATTAAATCTATTCTCGACCATAAGTTAAAGGAGTAGAATGGCCTTCTAAGCTTTACTTTAAATTATATTTACACTTACATTTCTAAATCAGACATATGGTGAAAATATTTAAGATATTTTGTGAAGCTGTGAATTCTAATTTCTCTTCCAATACATAGTAAACATGAGAGGGATTCTATTCACGAAGATCTTATATGCAAGGAAAAATGTTTTGTTAATATTTGCTAACGAAACATTTAAACTGTGAGGTTTACATCATTTTTACAAGTGTACATATAAAGCCTTCAAAAATTGTTTCAACAGCCATAATGAGATCTTGGATTAGAAGGCAAGTGCATAATCAAATGCATGGCAACCAGAAGATAATGTATCAGTGGAAGTCGTTCAAATAATAATCAATTTTTTTTAGAAGAAAAAAAAAAAAAAAGACTGAGGATGCATTGCCTTGTCGGTAAACAGACTCATTATCACATTTCATGTCTTCGAATTAGTATTGGTTAGTTGTACCT
>JABUQX010047202.1:17500-30177 GCA_015478945.1 Trachelipus rathkii
TTATTTATACATTTTTTCTTTATTTTACGGAAATTGGGTTCCGAGGGGCCAAGGAGCCCATTGATATTTTCTCCAACCTGTTATAGAATCGGGCCAAGGAGCCTAATGACATTGATATTCTCCATCCCTTATATTTGACAGGTTTGAGGTAGAAAACCTTGTCTGTCTATTTCATTTATTTAGTCAACAAGAACCACTAACAAAAGCGTTGGACTTGAAAGTCTTTTTATTAATGTTTACCAAGATTTTAAATAAAATTCTCTCAAAATTCATAAATAATAGAATGAACCCAAAAGTAAACAAAACCTTCTTAAACTTTGAAAACGATTTAGGTTTGACTGCACTCTGTTGTTCATTGTATATAGAATAATTGCGCAATGATTGAGTGAGAAACAGTGAGTGTGTTTGTAGGGACTATTAATTGAAAAGGGAAATTCTAAACACAGTAAATTCTAAAAATTACTATTAAAAAGGAAACTTCAAAATTTATAAATATAAAGAAATTCTAAAAAGAAACTTAAATATTCTTATACTTCAATATTATTAAAAGGATTTTATTATAGTAATAAAAATAAAATCAGGTAGGATTATATATATAAATATATATAGGGGCCTATATATATATATATATATATATATATATATATATATATATATATATATATATATATATATATATATATATATATATATATATATATATATATATATATATATATATATATATATATATATATATATATATTTTTTTTTATGAAAAATAAACAAATATCAATTGTTTTTCTTTAAACCTTTCATGGTAATATTTTAATCCTTAAATTCATAAATTTGGTTTAAAAAGGAACTAAGGTTTTTTTTTTTACATAAGGTAATTGTTTTGCTTCTAAGTGATTTTAATTTTTTTATTTAATTTCATTTAATTTCATATTCTCATCCCCTGTTATATATTTTTTTTGCATGATTTGCCTTGTGAATATTGGTTGTCTGCACGGCTTTGCCTAAAACCTCTCTTCCTTATTCCTTCCTGTCTGTTTGCTGAGGAGAATTGTATAGAGTACAAGGGAGATTCAGCAGGGAGTTTGCTTTGCTGGCTTGCTTTTCTCTCCATTGCACAATTCTAAAATTCTACATAAAAGTAAGTCTACTCTATTATTGTATGTTTTTATTAATTGTCGTTTAGCATAGTCTTTATCAACTGCCACAACATCTTTTCAATTCAATTCTCTCATTTTATTTCATATTTTATTACCCCATTTTATTATATATATATATATATATATATATATATATATATATATATATATATATATATATATATATATATATATATATATATATATATATATATATATATATATATATATATATATATATATATATATATATATATATATATATATATATATATATATATATATATATTAGGGATGTACTGGAACCAGAATTTTTGGTTCCGGCTGGAACAATATAAACCATTTGTTTTTTTATTTCTGTTTATTCCAAAACCACATGCTCCATCACAACAGCTGATTTTAATTTTTATAAACAAAAGTAACTTTTATGAGAAATCGCGATCATTTATGCACAAAATTCGTGCTAAAACTGGGTAAGCATTTATCAAGCATAAGCACAAATGACAAAAATGAAAATGGTCTTACACTCAAAAAAAATATATATAAAAACTTATATTTTAACTTAAGGAAAAGAAAAACACATTTGTGAATTGTGATAAACCTTTCTTGTGTTAATTTTAAGAAATTGTGCATATACCTATTAGTCTATGAATTACTATAATTAGTGAAAGAAAACTTTGGCCAGTTTGATCAAAATTTGATAAAATCTCAATTTTTGGTTCCCCTAACAGCAAACCCAAGTGGTAACCATTTGTTTATAAACAAATTAGTGTGACTTGGATTATCCTGTGAACACTACCTTCACTAAATCTCTTTACTTAGCAAAAAATTCCTTTCGTTTTTATGAATTTATTACATCAAATTCGCTGATCAATTTTCTATATTATTTTTAATGCATAATCATAACTGAGTAAATTGACAAATCAATTACTGATTTTTTTCAAGAAAGACTTTTGAAAAAGTGGAAAGTTCCAGTAAATACTGGCTGGAACAAAGTTAGTTCCAGCTGGAACTGGAACTTTTAAAATATTGAGGTTCTGACCAAAACCTGGTTCCGGTATATATATATATATATATATATATATATATATATATATATATATATATATATATATATATATATATATATATATATATATATATATATATATATACCTATATATATATATATATACCTAATTACATATTATATAATTATATATATATATATATATATATATATATATATATATATATATATATATATATATATTTAACCATATATATATATATATATATATATATATATATATATATATCAAACCGTCAACAAAACAAACTACCCACTTAGGAAAACATATACAAACTACAAAAAAAAAAGCCGACTGGACAAACTTAACCATTTATAAAGAAAATAACATCCACTCCCTTAATATCACAAAAGCATCAACACTCAACAAAGCTATACAAAATATCACATCTCTAATCTAAAAAGCAGCTAACCAAAACATTCCCAGTGGATACATCCAAATATAAACCCAATCCTAACACCTGAAATTGAACTACTAATTAAACAATGCACTCAATCAGAAAAACAACACCTACATCACTACAAACCTAAACACAGATTAACACCTTAAACACCCAAATCACTAATTTAATACTCATTCTTTGAACAACTTATAAAACTTTTCTCACCAAGAACATCCAACACACAAATAACACCAGAATGTGGAAAACAAAAATATATACTCCTGAATCCATCAAAAACCCAAACAAGCAAATCAGTCAAAAACCTACACACTCTCAAAACAGGAAAATCATCAAAGCCCTTAAGAAAATAAAATGCATCCATGACCCAACAATAGAAATAACCACAGCTGACTTAAAAACACCACAAAGACCCTTAAAAACTCGCCAGCAACAGGCCCAGACGTCTCAAACACATAGGGAACACAGCTTAACCCAATTAGCACAAATATTCAACTTCTATCAGGCTAAATTTCATTCACCCTATCTGGAAAAAAGCTAACATACCCAAGCTGAAACCGGGAAAAGACTGCTCTAACCCTTCGTCCTATATCGTCCCATCTCTATTATCAACACTGCAAACTTCTAGAAAAAATCATACTGAACAATAACATCACATATCACCACAAACAAATTCTAACAAGGCTTCAAGCAATACCATTCAACCACAACGGCACTCATAAACATCCAACACACAATCAATAGTCTAAACTTAAAACTCACTCAGAAAACAATTATAGCAATCAATATTAACAAAACCTTTGATACAGTACCGAAGCATAACTTAATCCACAAAATAAAATCAAATATCAGCAAAAACCTACTCATTTTTTTTATATCCCCAAATCACATCTCCATGCTGCCCATGGAACTATAACCCAGACCTATTTTCATAAACATAATATAAAAACTTTATACCTAGCCAGAGACTTCAATGCCCATCACCCCAAATGATTTAATTAACATATAAAAACTTGATATCTAGCCAGAGACTTCAATGCCCATCACCCCAAATGATATAATACCCACACCCTCACCAAGATGCAACTTACTTATAAACAATTTACACTCTCAGCATCCTTAACAACAGAAACCAACCAACATGAATAACTCTACAACATAACCGGAACCCAATATCCCCAGATATTACCTTTTGTTCACCTAAACATCCAAGTTATCACAACAAACCTTTCATGCTCCCAAAGATCACATCCACTTATAATCACACACAATTCAGCATAAACACCCTATTAACACATTCTTCAAAAAAGCATATATCAAGCACAAGCATATTTTCAAAGTCTACACCGACAGTATAGAAATGAATCTAGAATCCTTCAAATAGCTGCCTTTTCCTCAATCAACACAACAATACAATGCTTTCATAAAATAATCTTAAAAGCATCCAGAAAATTCAACCCCCATGGTTATCTCAAACAATTCAACCCCAATTTCTCACTGAAAATAGACATCCTAATATAAAACAAAAATTCCCTCAGGCAAAAGACAACCAAATTCCAAATAACTAAACCAAATTACAGACCTCAACAATTAAATAAATACCTTAATCAACTCAAGAATTGGCAACAATACACCCAAACACAATCATAAACCAACACAAAAAATATTCAACCCAATAAAAAAATTCATTCATCACACACAATTCCACAAAGCTATATGTAAGCAAAATAATAAAATACCCAGCCCCAAAAAAACTGTGCAATATTATGTCATTATTCAAAAATCAGTCATAAACCCACAATCCCCGCCAATAGACAAACAATTAAACACCAACCAAGAACCTCCATTCACTCACTTAGAAGCACACAACACTATCAACAACTTAAAAACTCACAAGCAGAAACACTGGACAAAAAATTCCAACATTCATCTCAAACATTTAGGTATCAAAGCTATAGAAACTAACTCGAATATATAAAGTCACCTGGCAAACTAATACTCTCTCACCACCTTGAAAACCCGCTCATATAATTTCTATTCTAAAATCAAACAAACCTGCTTCATATAGACCTATCTCATTGCTTTATTCAATATCCAAAGTATTAGAAAAACTAATCCCGAATAGAGGAAAAAACTCCATTACTTTATCAGATTCACATGGATTTGGATAAAAATGGTCCTACCAGATTTGACAACACATCCTCATTCGTTTTAACAAAACTCCTTCCAGTGGCACTGGAAATTATTCAAGCCATGGTAATATGAACACACTAATCCACTTAGTTAGGAAACACACACAACACAATTTCTCCTGACTAAGAACCTACTGTAGTAGTGACCCCCCCCCCCCTCAATTCATGGGATAGAGATTCAATGGCTATATATATATATATATATATATATATATATATATATATATATATATATATATATATATATAATATATATATATATATATATCTACTCATATATATATATGAAAAGATGTCATTAGAAACAATGTGTGCACTTGAAAAAATGTTTTTTTGTTTTTATACAATAAGCCTGCACTGCCGAAGTGGGGGTTTGGGTGGCTGTGATACAACTGGAGCATTGCTAACAGCTACATGTCCTCCAGCACCAGGAGGTTGAAGATGACCACCTAATGGAACCATTGGGGGGCCAACCATTCCACCTGGACCCCCCATATAAGGAGGCATGTGTCCCATTGGTCCCATAGGACCCATCATTGGTCCAAGCATAGGACCTGGTGGTTTCATGCCAAGATGAACTGGAGGGCCAACATGACCTGGAGGAGGGATTGCAGCTCCTGGAGGTGGCTGTGGATTGGGTGGGCCTTGAATCATCCCATCCTGAAAGAAACAAAAAATTTTGTTAGGTAATGGTAAATTCAATTATTTAAAACTATTCTGAAACAACAAAAATACCTCACCTGTGAATCCTCATCATCAGAAAGGCCCCTCTTTCCCCCGGGCCCCACTTTACCTTGCTTCTGCCTCTCATGCTCCTTCAAGTCTTCCTCTGGAATGCCTTCCATACCATATATTTCAATTTCAATATTATTACGACTTGGCAAACTGTTTGGGACTTTGTCAATCGTCTCTTTATGAACCTTAAAAGTAAAAAGTATAATTAAATTGCTATAATACAACAACTAAAAGAAACAAATAACCTTGGATACTGGGGTAATGTTTACAAAATTAACACAATAATAAAACACATATATATGTAAGACAAAATGCATGCAATTCTAAAACGCATATATGCTGCCACTAAAACCTGCTCACTATACAAGCTATAAATGGGTGAAAATTTCTGTAAACACTATTATTTTCTCACTGCTTGTAAAAAAGATGTTGAATTTTTGGTACTTACAATTTAAAATAAAAAAATAATTTCTGTCCAAATATATGTTCAAAAGTTATATACCCTAAAAACAAAAATACTCTTCAATGTTCACACTACATTAAAATATGACTTTTATGAATTAATGATAATTTAAGAGCAATAATATATTTTACTCGTAATATATATATATATATATATATATATATATATATATATATATATATATATATATATATATATATATATATATATATATATATATATATATATATATATATATATATATATATATATAATTGAATAGACCTAAGATGATCAAAGTATAATTAACCTAACTAACAAATTAATGAAATAAATAGGCCTATCCTATTTTTTAGCAATGTTAAAGTTCTAAAACAAGCCATCGTAACAAAATTATTCGTACCTGCATGCAATGAATAGAAAGTCCTGGTCCTGTATACAATTTTTTGTGACAACTTGGGCACTTGAAATGTTTAGCTTTTTGATGTTGAATCAAAATCTTTTCATCATCAAACTCACGATTACAATACCTTAAAATAAATGAAAAATTTTTAATATAGCTATTTCATAAATGTATCACTAATAAATTTAAAAAAATTGTTTCCTGAACTATTTTAGCAAATTTTTAAGACCATCTAAATCGTGGCATATTACCAGGTAAGTCAAAAAACATGTTGGATAAAGTAAGCAAAAATTATAAAAATTATAGTAAAAACAACAGAACAAACAAATATGAAACTATGAAGGTCATAAAAGTAGTGTTTGCATATTCCTGTTGTATTAGTTACTCCCACAATCAAATTCAAGATTGAATGGTTAACATAAAAAAAAAATTTGTTTTGCAAATGGCATGCTGTAAATGGTAGTGACTGCTTATGCAGATTTTATTGGGCACTGAAAATTAACTCAGTATAAAGTCCTGTGACACTGAAAGTATTCTCCATAGCTCAGAAACACACCCAGCAAAAATTTAATACCAATTGAATATGATTAATGATAATACACAAAAAATAATTAAGTAATATTTCAATAAAAGATCTGAGTTGTTTAGTGGACAAGTAAATGTGGTTGATGAAAATCAATTGTGGTGTCCATAACTATTCACAAAATACATTTAACCCTTTCCTTCTCCAAGGACTTAGCATTTAAAACTTAAAACAAATTTTATTGAAAATTAAAAATAAATAAATGTCATAATTTACTTTCTTGCTAACTTTTAAAATAATTCCTCTTTGAATTATATGAACATATGCAATATATTTAAATACAAAACTATTATTTCTTGAAAATAAAAGTGCTTCAAACAAATCCTCTTTTAATGATGGCCTTAGATGTTTTTTTTTAAAAATCCGAAAATAAGCACAAGTCGAGTCGAGGCAAAGCAATAACTATAAGTACATCTAGCAAAATTTTAGGATGATGAGAGATTCTCTCTAATTATTAACAATGATTTTTGGCTGTTTTTCATTCTGACATTTAAGACATTAAGAATATAGAGACAGTAAAAAGCCACATGGGCCTATCGAGACTGTCCCAGTCAGCCCACTACCCAAACATGCTCATGCAAATCCACAAAGCACCCTAGGGCATGTCAATTTGTTGTAACTACAAATCCACCAATTTGGCTTAGTCAAAACTAATGATATATAAATATGATACCCAAACCATCCCAACTTTACCTAGTTTTTTGCTAAACAAGTCTCCAAATTAATACCTACTATAACTATAAACCCGCCAATTTGGCTTCGTCAATATATTATATGATACCCAACCCATCCATAAACGAATCTAACCCTTTCTTAAATGTTGCAATTGAGTCACACTCAACAACCTCCTCTGGCAGACTATTCCAAAATTTAACAACCCTATTACTGAATGCATGCTTTCTTATATCAAGATAAAAATATCAAAAATATTTTTCTTATTATGCCCCCTGGTCACCTGTCCATGTTCTACTATGAAGGGAGTGTGTTGATCGCCACTGCTGTTTATATTTTTTAGACTGGTATCATGTCCCCTCTAAATCGCCTTTCTACAGAAAACATTCCTAACTCCTTCAGCTTCTCCTCATAGCTCTTACCCTCAAACCCAGAAATCACTTTGTGTCTCTACATTGCGCTCTCTCTAGCATATCTAAGTCTTTAAATAAAGGATCAAAACTTGTGCATAATATTACTATTTCCTTCCTTAGCTATTATAGTTTTCTTATAACTTCCTTGCTCTTGTAAACAATTACGATTTATTATGCCCAGCATCTTATTAGCTTTATTTCTTGCTCCCAAACACTGATTAGCTACTTTCAAATTACTGCTTATAATCACACCTAAATCTTTTCTTGGTTCACAGACTCAAGCAATTCACATTCACATCGTAGTTAAAACTTTTATTTGAGGAACCTAGATGAAGAAACTTAATTCATTAATTCATTTGCCCTTATCTGCCCACCCAAAAAGTTTATCAAGATCATTTTGAGTCTTCATACATCTATCAATATTTCCTACTGAGATAGCCACTTTAATATCATCATGCAATTTCGAAACCTTACATTTTAAGTCCCTGGGTCTAAATCATTTATAGGTATATGAGGAACAACAATAGTTATCTCAACACTGAACCCTATGGGACACCACTCTTCTATTTATGATGACATTGCCATTTAGTTGTACACACACTGTTTTCTATCCACAACCACTCTTAAATCCAACCATGCCATACTATACATGATGTAATAACAAAGGCTTATCACGGGGCCACATTTTACCTCACAAAGAACCCGAATTCAGTACTGACCATAGACCTTTCTTCTCGCCTTTTCAAACTCATGCTTCTCTCTCAGGCATTCCTTTACTGACTCAATCCACTTTTTCTTCAGTCTCCCAGCCGGTCGATTCCCAGCACACTCACCACCATACATCCGCTTAACCAACCGAGCTATCATCCATCTTTCCACATGACCAATCCATCTCAATGTAATTTCCTGACCTCTCAGTTTACCTTTTCTTCACTCTTAACTCTAATATGTTCATTTCTCATTTTATCAATTCTCCACCTAACACATTCCTAAGATTGTCCATCTGAACACATTGAACTTTAGATCTATACCTCTTATTCCAGACCATAGTCTCATTAGTCATTACTATACTTTAACACAGGTAACAACATACCCTCATGTAAGACTCTAGCGTACTCAAGACTTAGTCCCTTTACATCCACAAAAGATTGAATTGCTCCAGCCACTTCCTGCCATTCACAACTTTCCTACTACACTCTGCATCATCCGTTCCCTTTTCATCCAACATTGTTCCAGCTGCTCACCATCTATCATAACTTCACACCAAGAACTGTCCTCACTAACAACCATAACCTTACTCATATCAACGTTTACTTTCAAACCCCTCCTTTTACGCATGATGGCAAATCTCTGTACCAATCTTCTTAAGCTCTTCAAATTTGCCACACAAAACCAAATCATTCGCGTATAATAGGTAGGGCACCCTCCACTCTCTTCCATTCTCCATTATTCTAACACCATCCCCTGCCACCCCTACCTCTAATTCTTCATAACCCCATCCACATACAAATTGAATAACCAATGAGTCATAACACTTTCCTGCCTCACTCCGCTATTAATATTAAACCAATCACTTTTGATTCCATTTATTCTTACACATGCTTCCCTATTGTCATACATACTTTTGATTCCATTCAGGAGCCTACCAAGAGCATCATATTTCAGTAGCACCTGCCACAGAGCTTTCATATTAATCCTATCATACACCTGTTGCAAATCCATAAAACCTAAATACAATTTATTCTTCTCTCTCATTTTCTCAATCATTTGTTTCAATGTAAAGATTTGATTCACATCCCTCTACCCGCTTCTAAATGCCTTGTTCTTCAACTCCTTCAGTCACTCGGCTCACTCTCTTTCAACCAAATACCAGTTTATATCTTCTCTACAACACTCAATAAGCTAATTCCCTATAATTCCTACAGTTATCAGTATCCCCTTTACCATTACTGCTCTCCTCAATCCCTCGGAACTATACCTATAAACGCTTTGTTACACAACTTCCAAATCCAATCAATCACCATCTCGCCTCCATTCTTGAACATCTCAAAAGTAATTTCATCTATACCTGCAGATTTACCATTCTTTCTCCTCTACCCATTACCTCTTCCTTTCTAATGACCTCATCATCGAAAATACTTATTCCTCCTTGTACCATTATACCCATACACATTCACTATCATCTTTCATTAGTGCCAATGTTATGCAGATTTTGAAGTGCTCCCTCCACACCCCTCACATTCATTTCATGAGTTACGAAAGCCCATCCCTATTCATTATCTAAGCAGATTCCCCTTATTCTCATTTGTAACCTTATATATATAAGGTATATATATATATATATATATATATATATATATATATATATTCTATATATATATATATATATATATATATATATATATATATATATATATATATATATATATATACTTCTATATATATATATATATATATATATATATATATATATATATATATATATATATATATATATATATATATATATATTAAGTATAAGAAATGCCCAAATTGGACAAATGCCCAGAATAATAAAATTAAAAGCCTATTCCCTTAACACTAATATATATATATATATATATATATATATATATATATATATATATATATATATATATATATATATATATATATATATTAGGGATGTGCGAAAGTATTGGTATTCGGTAAGTATTCGGCCTAAATACCGAATATTCGGTATCTTTGAACTATTCGGGCCGAATATTGAGCTTTATAAACAATAAATTACAACATAAGGAAAGTTATTTCAATTTAAAATTGAAATTTTAGAAACTTATTTTCCAAAGAAAATAAAAAGAAATATAGCCAAATTTTTGTAGCCAATATGGCTTAAATCTTTGTCATTTGTCAGATGGATCTTATAAGGGCCTTTGACATTTTCAATATTCTAAAAATAGAATTCATTTAGTGATACAGGATAATGGACTAAACATGGTGTTAGCTGGTATAAGGGAGAGTGGCTTTCTACCAATTTCATGTTTTATTCACATGTTGCAACTATGCATTCACGATTCAATATGTCAGAAGTCTATTAAAGATATTTTATTTACTTGCAGAAGCATATCCTCTCATTTTCACCAATCAACAACAGCAGCTGCAAAGCTTTAAAACTTCACAGATGCAGCTGTATGTCAAACAACATAAATTAATTCAAGACGTTTCTACATGGAACAGAACTTATGATATGCTTAAAAGATTGTTTGAACAAAAGTTCCCCTATCCATATACGCTGCTGAATGCAATCAGAAAATGTTGACTGATTTTCAGTGGCGAAATTATTCATTTACTTGAGCCATTTGACAACATCACTAAAACAGCATTAAACGTGAAGTAACAGTCGCGTAAGTGATCCCTTCCATTTTAGCAATAAATCTATTTTTAAATAAGGCCATTAAAGCAAAAGCTTCAGTGGAATAATTACACTCGTTGAAGAGCTTAAGAAATCAGTAGAAAAAAAAGACTTTCTAAGTTTCAATGTGATAAATCTTTGTGTGGCGCTTCTTAGATCTGCGATTCATGCTAATTTTCAACATTAATCAGATGAATCAGTAAAAAATATGGTCGTTGAGGCATGGAAAGAAATGACTCTTCTGCTGACTATGATTCACGTAGTGGGAAAATGAAGCTGAAGGTTCCATTTTCACTTCTTTAATGGATTGTTTTAAGAAATTGTCTCATCAAGAGCGACAAAGTCAAGAAAGCCATGAGAGTGAAAAAGGGCATAGTGCCTGTAACAATGTGATGATACTAAATAAAAGTAAAAGACCACATACGGAATTACATCAGGAAATTAGCAAATATATAAGTTTGCCTACTTTGACCAGTGAAGACAATGGCACATTTCCTTCAATTGGTGGAAAACACTGAAATAGTTTTATGAATTTGAAAAAAACTAGCAATAAAATACCTTTCAAAACTACCTACAAACTGAAGAAAGTGAAAGAATATTTTGAACAGGAGGAAATATTTATGGAAGCCACAAGAAATAAGTTACCCTCAACATCTGACTCATGAACTTTCCTCATATCAACTAGCAAACTTATTCAAATCACATTATCTTAATATCTTTTACGTTCTGAATACCTTTCAATTTTCAGGTTATCCTTATTAATATCTTTTAGATTCTAAGAAACAGTAAATTATTTACTTTTTGTTTTATAACTTTGTATATAACACTAAATGGCGTAGAGGCTGGGCGGGGTTTTGCATTGATTGATGTACTGGTTAAAAATGAGATCGGTTTTTGCATAACCATCGCATTTTGATATTGTAGATAACACAGATTTGTAAAATTTTATAATTTTTACCTTTTCAAGAGGGTCTATCACAATTATTGGGATATATATATATATATATATATATATATATATATATATATATATATATATATATATATATATATATACCTACCTGTTATCTTTCTTTCTCTCTGCTATATATACTATATATATATATATGGAGATCGGAACGAATTTTCCGGCGAACGTTTCGGAACCTTGAAAAGTTCGGCCGGAACGGAACTTTAAATAGCTACACCGCCTGCTGTTCAAGCCCGACTGCAGCAGGCCGGGCTTCCTGTCATTCCCGTAGCG
>JABUQX010047203.1:0-2500 GCA_015478945.1 Trachelipus rathkii
GTTTAATAATATTATAATGAAATACAATTCCCTTTTAAGAATCAGTTTACCATTCACCACAATAGTTAAAAAAAGATTATAAAATTTATTGAAAGCAATGATAAATTTAGAGATTTTTTTAAAAACTCTCGCCCCTTCTAAATGTTATTATGTTAACTCATTTCTATTGATCCTATATTAATTATAAAACTTTAATTAGGATCGGTAATCTTTTCAATAACTATTATTAAAAAATATAGGTAAACTTACTAATAGATAAATTTTAAAAATAGTTTCCCATTAAAATGCGTTTTCTCCTTTTTTGTAATAGAAAACGTAATATATATCATTTTAATTAGGGTAACCATTTATAAGAAGTAGGAGAAACCCGGAACTCACTCGCTCCGGGTTTTCCTGAAAGGGGTTTGCTCAGGTAATCCTTCAGTTTTTTCGGGGAGGAGCCTCGTAACAAAATTAAAAAAATAAATATCACATCTTCTCAGACCAAAACATCTTTCCAACTTCACTCCCGTAAACAAACCTTTACAAGTAGTATATAAAACGGGGAGCGAAGCGTCTACCAGCATATTTGCGACCGAAGGGAGCTATTATAATATCTTTTGAAAAATTGGTATGCGGCAACGATATATATATATATTTTTTTTATATTATATATATATATATATATATATATATATATATATAATATATATATATATATATATATATATATATATATATATATATATATATATATATATATATATATATATATACTGTATATCCACTTTCCCTTGGAGTGAATTCAAGCCGGTCGATTCCCAACACACTTACATACATCCGCTTAACCAACCGACTATGATCCATCCATTCCAAATGAAAAAATCATCTTTCTGTACTCTCATTTATTTTCCCATTCAAGACTTTCTTTAAACCAAACAGCTCCCTAGCATGCTTAATAAGCATTGCTTATCCCTCATTTTATCGATTTTTCTCGCACTTAACACTCCCCAAAGCTAAGATTATCCATCTAAAAAGTCTGTACCTTAGAAGCCACTTTTTCCACATCATAGTTTCGATACTTTACATTAACATATGTGACAACATGACCTCAGTCAAAACCCTAGCACACTCAAGGCTTAGTCTCCTTGCATTCACCAAAAATTTAATTGCACCAGCCACTTTCCTACCACTTAAAACTTTCCTCTTACGCTCTTCGTCATCCGTTCCCTTTTTATCCACCATATAGATAAATTTTTTAACTCAGCTACTTTTTCCAGTTGTTTACCATTCCTACATGATTTCACACTGCGGATTCTCTTCACCCACTACCATAACCGAACTCATTACATTTACTTTTAAACCCATCTTTTTGCAGACTACCAAACCCCTCTACCAATCCTCTCAAACTTTCATCAGATTCTACTCAAAAAGGAAATCTGAGTACAATAAGCAGGGCACCCTCAACTCTGTTCCATTCTTCATCAGTCTAACACCCTCCCTTGCCACCCTACCTTTAATTTTTTCATCACTCCATCCATATACAAATTAAATAGCCATGGAGACATAACACATCTCTGCCTCACTAAACTATTAATATTAAGAAATTCACTTTCCACTATTTTTTTCATACACACTCTTCACTATCCATATACATACTTCTGATTCCATTCAGGGGCCTACCACCAACACCGTATATTACTAACACTTGCCACAGAGCTCCCCTATTAATCCTATTGTTTGCCTGTTGCAAGCCCATAAAATCTAAATAGAGTATGTTCTTCTTTTCTCTCATTTTCCCACTCATTTCCTTCAATGTAAAAATTTTATCTAAACATCCTTTACCACTTCTGATTTCACCATGTTCTTCAGAAATCATCCCTCAGTCATTCTACGCACTCTTTCAATCAAAATACCAGCATATTTCCTCCATACAATATCCAATAAACTAATTCTCCAATAGGTTCTACAGTTTCCCATATCACCCTTACCCTTATATAAGTATGCTATCACTACACCCTCCACAAATGCTGTTACACATCTTCTATATCTAGTCAATCACAATCCTATCTCCATTCTTCATCATTTCACCAGCAATTACATCTGTGCCTACTAATTTAATATTGTTCAACTTTATCACTCTACTTATTACCTCCTGGCTGCTAATTACCTCATCTCCAAAATATCTACTTTTTCTTACATCATCAAACCCATTCATATATTCACTATCACCTCTTTCTAACCGCAAGTGTTAAACAGATTTTCGAAATGTTTTCTCCACACTTTCCTCACATTCATTTCATCAGTTACGAAAGCGCAATCCCTTCTTATCATTCTATGAAAATTCCTCTTCCTCTATTTCCTAATCTTTCACGTATCCTTCCAGAAGAGCTTTCTATTCCGTTGTAAGACTGTATTCATCCTCATTCCAAACTGTTCATTTAATTCTTCTTTTTTTTCTACGAAAACTATTTCTAGCTTTCCTCTTTATCTCCATATTTATTTTATTTCCATTCACCTT
>JABUQX010047203.1:7500-12500 GCA_015478945.1 Trachelipus rathkii
CATCCCCCCTCCACCAGGAGGGACATTGACGACAGGATCCGGACGGGCGCCATGTCGACAGGTCGGAGACATCTTTGTTTTTCTAACACCTTTATCTCACTTCTTTAACAACATCTCCAATCTATCTTTTCTGGCTGTTTCTTCTTTCTTGGTAATGGGCCTGCTTCTCTTTCGGTCGGGTGATGTCGAGAAAAACCCAGGTCCCCTTAGATATTATTGCCCCATATGCCAAATAATAGTTGGACTAAACAGCATTCAATGCAAAAGCTGTCTCGGGTGATTCACCTGACCTGCTCCCTATTCCAAAAATCTCCCCGAGATAACACAGGCTTGCTCCTGCGCAATATGCAAACCTCCCACTATTATTCAAAATCCTCCCCTCCCCAAAACTAACCCTTCTAACTCTCATCATACTAAGCAATTAAATATTCAATGGCATAAACAATTAAATCAATTGAACTCAACATTTCCTTAAAAAACATAATATCCATATAGCCATCATCAAGAAGCCTCCCTCCCCCAAAATACCCCACTCCCCACATTTTACGGTTATGACGCTATCTACTCCCCCTCCCACCCGCCCCAACACTCCCTCCTAACACTGATCCAGAACAATATTACTTACCACAACACAACCCCCGACACCTCCACTCTATTACCAAACGCACTAATAAAATCCCAATCCTGTTCCATCCTCTTTAACAAGGACCACCTAATAATATCATCAATCTTTCCTATATTCGCCACCCACTTCCCCAACCCCCCCCAAAAAACCTCCACTCCCCCACTACACCCTTATCCACATACCCAAATCTCCTCCTCGGAGGAGATTTTATGTCCACCACACGCTGGTACAAAGACTTACCCCTGACCCCCGAGGCAATCATATCCTTAAAGAAAATTAGAATCCCTAAATATCCTTAATTCAAACACCTCTCCACCCGAAATCCCTCCCCAAGTCAACCAATCCCCAACTTCCCCAGACGTCACATTTTGTTCCCCCTTCCTACACCACTTACTTACTCCCCCCATCAACCCCCCCAAAAAAGCTATTACATACAATAACTACAAAAAATCAAACTGGCTCGCATATACTAATTATATTGAAACTCACATCAACCCAACACAAATCCAAGATATAACATCCCTTCTTACCTCCATCACTTACTTAAACAAAACAATCATTAAATCTGCAAACCTTCACATACCCAAGGGACACAGAAAATCATACAATCCCAAACTAAACCCGAACATCAGTCAACTCATTAAACAAAGAAACTCCCTCCGAAAACTCATTCCATATACCCCCCACATCTCTAACCAAATAACAAACCTAAACACCCAAATCACTAACCTCATAACCACCAACACTACTAAAAAATTCTCTGAATACCTTCAACAAAACATCTCACGCAAAGACAATAAGAAAACCTGGCAAGTCATCAAAAAGTTAAACAATTCACGAAACAACCCCCCACCATCCCACGAATCCCCATCTTTACCCAATAACTCCCTCCCTTCCCCTAAACAACAATCAGACAGTCTCGCTAAACATTACGCTAAGATCTCCAGAAAACCAACACACCCCGATAACAGGGAAAACAAAAACACAACTCAGAAAACTCAAACTAGACCTCAACCCCCTACCCCCAGATCACAACAATCATGATAACAGAAACAATTAAACCCTAAAAAATTCAACAGCATCAGGCCCAGACTCCATATTCAAACCTGCACATAAAACACCTTGGAGAAACGCAATCCTCCTTAATTACAGACATCTTCAATAAATCCTGGCAACTTAACTACATATTCCCCCAATCTGGAAACAAAGCATACATAATCCCTAAAACTCAAACCAAAAAAGACCCCAACTCCCCCTCCTCCTATCGCCAATTTTCTCTGCTTTGTACCCATCAGCTAAATTGCTAGAGAAATTTAATATTAAATAAAATTTCCAATCTATTCCTCTCCCAGACTTCCAAAACGGATTCAAAAGCAACCACTTCTACTACCACAGCCCTCACTTCCCTCACACAACACATCATTAATGCTTCAACCAATCACCTTCCCATAGATCAATACTCACACAGCAATAGACATAGACAAAGAATTTGAACGCCGTCCCTACACACCTCCTAATTCAAAAAATCCTCCATCCCCTTTAGAAAATAATTACAAAAATGGCTTTCCAATTTCCACACCAACCGTTTTGCAAAAGTATTATACAAAAACAACCTCTCCCACTCTTATCAAATTACAAAAAACGGCGTCCCACAGGGAGCCATTCTCTCTCCATTTTATTCAACTTTTTCACTTGCAGACCTACCCACCCCAATTCACCACTCCACAAACTTATCACTTATGCAGACGACATTAGCCTCATTTCCCAACACCAGACGTAAACCACAGCCACACAACATACCCAAGAATACTACACTCTTTAGAAAACTGGTTAATCACCAACAGAATGACCGCATACCCCTTAAGTCCTCTATCACCCTATTAACCACCGACCGACATCAATCATCCCCCTCCATCCCTTAATTACTCTGAACAATAACCCCCTCCCACTAAACAAAACCCAAAATACTAGGACTTACTTACGACACCCACATGACGTTTCCCCCCATATTGACCAAATCACTTCCACAACTCAACGAAAAACTAAACACCCTCCGAACCTTTTCCCAACACAAACTCAGGACAGTAAGCACACACTCATACTATTCTATATGCAACTTCTTAGAACTTACGTAAATTACGCTTCCCCAGGCATGCGTTCCAGCAATTTCAAAATTCAACACAAAAATTAAACTACAAATCTTCCCAAACACAGCCCTTAGGAATTATCAAGGTATTACCTAAAACCACCCCAAATCCAACACATTTACCACGATGAAGCCTCCATTCTCCCCATTTCCACACATCCTGGAGATGGTGGGGGACTCAATTTATCAGAAGACCCGTAACCCAACCCACTCTTGTCACCAAATTCTCTCAATCCCCCTCGCAAAAGACTAAAAATCCCACCCCTTTCATCACCAGCACAATTTCTATTACAACACATAATATAATTCCCCCGCCCCTTCCCAATAGGCCATGGACTTCACATATCCATACCCACCTAACAAACACTTACCTTCAAAACCGTCCAAATAACAATTTATTAAACACCCCCTCCCCAAAACTTTCCCCTAGAGAAGAAACGCTGTCTAGAAGAAGCCAAATGGACTTCGCTCGGTGCAGATCGGGTCACCACCCGAGACTCATGCAATATAAACATAGATTTAAACTAGACAACGTCACCTCCCCCACTTGCACCAGAGATGCCTACAATTCTCAAGATACCAATAGAGCACCTCCTTCTGAGATGCCCAGCTCTCGACGCCCCCGTTGCCGTCTTTTCTATATCCTCTCTCCTCGACCTGTGGAACCACCCGGTGGCAGCGGCGCTTCCTGGAAGCAGTGTGGCCCTCCAATAAGGTGGCCATGGGCAGAAGTATATATATAGATATATATATATATATATATATATATATTATATATTAATATATATAGTATATATATATATAATATATATTATATATATATATATATATATATATATATAACTATATATAGGCCAGTCTCCAGATTAGCTGACACCTGTATCTCAAAAACTTCGATAGCTACATAAAAACTGAATGCATTTTTGAAATCGGCGAACATTTTAATGCAGGAAACAAAATATAGTTTAATAATTATAGATTACATGATTAAATAAAAAAATTTTAAAATAACATCTACCACAGTTGCCAGCAAAATGACACTCTTTTATTAGGCTTGTTACCCATAAAAAATATAGTTTTTTTTATTTTATTTGATATTTTAAAGGTAACTTTAAAAATCATGATTTTTCATTTTCTTTTAAATTAACTTTAAAAAAATACTTTATATTTTTAAAAAAATTATTTCACCGTCACTCATGGTCGGGGTACGTAGTTACCCTTGTTGTGCTGTGCATTTTTACGTTAATAAATTAAAAAAAAAAAAAAAAATTCATTCCATTTATGCAAACCGTACTTTTCAAGATATCTGCCGTGCCTAATATTGGGGGGTTCATGTCTCAGATATTTGGGGGAACGCGAATTGTCGTACATCAAAACATATTTATTTTTTTTTTTTTTATCGCACTTCATTTTATTTCTTATTTACTTCGCTTGATTATGTTCGCTGATTCAAAAATGTATTCAGTTTTCATGTAGCTATTTGTAGTGTTTTAAATTTACAGGTGTCGGCCTATCTGGAGGCTTTGACATAATATAATATATATATATATATATATATATATAATTATATATATATATATATATATATATATATATATATTATATAGGGTATATATATATATATATTATATAATATATATATATATATATATATAATATATATATATATATATATATATATATATATATATATATATATTATTATTGTTATTTATACTCATCACTCTCTCTCACAAAACTGCAGGGTGGTGTGAGTTGCAGATCGCGGATGCGTGGCTTATTTTGCTATGTTCCAGGTTGTTCAATTAATTGCAACCCTTGAAGGAACTTTCCATGAACTATTTTCTCCTAGTGATCCTATCACGCGTTAATCTATTTCTTTCATCCATACTAATCCCCTTTGCTTTTAATAGCTCCTTTACTCCATCAACCCACCTCCATTTGGGTTTGCCCCTTCTCCTATTGCCTACCACTTCGGATTTAAAAACCTTCTTAGTCAATCTTTTATCATTCATTCTAAGCATGTGACCATACCATCTTAGTACCCCTTGATTTGCTCTTTCCATCAGACATTTTTCCTATCGGCACATATCCCTTATCCTTACATTTCTAATTCTATCTACTCTCTTTATTCTACAAATATCTCGTAAACCTTTCATTTCTAAAACCTCAACTCTTTTTTTCATCTTAGTGTTTAATGCCCACGTCTCACATCCATACAGAACAGTT
>JABUQX010047203.1:17500-37989 GCA_015478945.1 Trachelipus rathkii
TTGTCTGTGCTGAGTTCGACTTCATTCTGTTCTCTGAAAGTTTCATTCTGCTCTCTGAAAGATTCGAGTTCTCCCTCTGTCCAGTAATATTTACGTAAACATGGAGTTATATATTCAGGAGACGTGTCCCTAACGCTCTGGTTACCTGGAAATATAAATAAAAACGTTTGAGAGTTAGTTATGCCGATAGATATAAAAAAAATCGACGTATAGATAATTGATATATTTTTAGAAATATCAAATTACCCTCAATAATATCTTTTAAAAAATATCGATATTGGCTTTGAAAAATATTGCATAAATATACCAAGTACTTCCAAAAATATTTTTTTACACAAATGATGGTCAAATAAAATCAAATATCAGTTCAATTTAACATCTACACGATATGATTTACAACCATTATTATTGCAAAAAATACAGCAGCAATTCATATTGACCGCTCTTTCCCTTAACACAAGCCTTAAGTTTGCTTGGAAAGTCTTCTATTACATCGGAAAGTTCTTCACCTCATCCGTTAGAACTCGTTTAAAAGAACAAACATTTGTTTGTTTTCTTGAGTAAACCATAAGCTCTAAACTGCCCCATTATGTGTAATCTTAAGTTTAAAAATGTGAGCTGAGGAAGGGCGATCATCAAACCGTCACGAAAATGGAGAACATTCTGTGTACTGGAGCCAAGCTTGAATGAGAACCTTCCCTTATGTCACTTTGCTGAAATCCTGTTGAAAGGTCCCTGATTCATTGATAGATGGAGAGTCCTGACACTAGAGGTTTTTTATCACGAGGTTTTATATCCCTGAAGCGTTTGTTGGTACATTTGCTGCCGAGGTCTAATTCCCCTTTCGCAAATAGGAATCAGAGTGTGTGTAACTTCTCCATGTGGGACAAAACAACAACAGAAGTCCGGATGAATGAACCCTTGGACCCCGTGGTCACAGAGTCTCATGTCAGGCCCCTTAACTCTCATATATATCGAACCTGGAAAAAAAAAAAAATTATGCTTTTTTTTAAATATTTCTCATTTTTCCTGATGCAACAGTATGGTTTCGACGTTCAAGGTTACTGGTGACATACTATCTATCCTATCTTACTGTTATGGTCTTCTGACCTTAGGGATTATGGGGAGACTTTTGTGGTGGCCGCTTTGACAATATCGTAAGGTCCTTTGATCACGATGGCGCCTCTATTACCGCAAGCTCCCTTCGTTGTTTGAGGTTTCCATTTGCGCCTCTGTGCACTCGAATGGAGTATATGCTTTCTTTCAGATTATTGCCGTGAGTTGGCCCAGTGTTGATGAGATTCTTTGAGCTGCGACGGGGCTCGCACTTTGAGGGTTTGCACTGGATGGTAGGTCGGGGGCGTCCCTCTCGATTTACCCTCATGTTACCTATTGCTGTCGTTTTCGGATGATGTGTGTTGCTCCCAGCGCTGACTAGCGCATACGAGCCAACTGGTTAAAGAGGAAATTTTTTCCGATCCTGTTCGCAACCATCATATCTGCGACACCAATGTCTGGGGAGAGCAAGGCGATTTCTTATGCCTATATTTCCTTTTATATAATTATATATACTAATTATATATATATATATATGATAGATATATATATAGTTGAGTATAGTAGGTATATATATATACGCTATATATATATATGTTTGGCTGATATATTATATTTATTATAATATATATATATACTATAAGGTGAATTATGCCGTATGATATATATATTATATGACTATCGTCCACCGTCACCTTACCCCAGATTGGAGGTGAGGTTGCGTCTCACTCACCGGAAACGAAAAGTAGGAGATCGAACATGACTCAAGTCGAAAAGAAAGCCCCCCCTCACCGTTCCCTTTATACCCTTAAGTGAGAACCCGTCGCAGTCAGAAAAATCCGCCCTGAGACTTCACGATCTCCAACGGACCCTCACTGGTGAAAATCTCGTTCAAAGATGAGCAGTACATTCACTGGGCAGGATGCCAAATGATGTGAGAGTTGCATCTGTCATTAAGTTAATCAGGCCGACTTGCCTGCCTGAGCGAAGTAAATTGTGGCAGAACAAACGTGGGGTCTTTATATTTGACTATGTGGACGAAGTCCTATAGGTCTTCCTGTTGCTGATGTTGTTGATGTTTTTGTTTCTACTGATGTAGTTGCTTGTGTGGTCGGGGCTGTTTGACGTCAGCCATAAAGAGAGCAGACGGGTATCAAAAAAGACAACTAAGAAGTCTTGTTGCTAGTTCTACCAAGTTGTTTCAAGGAACCCGGATGAGCGCGTGTCTCGTGGGTAGTCGTAGACATCATGTTAAGGACGAATGTTGGTTGGAAGATGTTTTTGTTAAGTTCGATGGATTCAGATGTGCTTCTCATTAAGTGTTTTAGATTGGCTGCCCTTAGCTATGGTATTAATCGCAAATGAAGAAAGAACGACTTGGCACTAGTAATGCCTTGTTTTGGACATAAATATGTAGTTGCATAACTGCTGAATTCAAAAAGGAATCAAGTTCTGCTGTAGAGGAGATACGAATCGATGACGTCCTGCTGGCAGCTAGGAAGAGAGAGAGATGGAGTGCTTCGGTTGTTCCTCGCGATGTGACTTTTACAAGGTTGAATTGCGCACCCAAAACACGGAACCAAGTTAGGACGAGACGTGGTCTCATAAACACTAGGCCGTGAATTATATCCATGCCGTCTTGCGTTAGACCGTTGAAGACAATCTTAATTGTCTGCTTCAGCTAGAGGTGTTTCTGCTTCGTGGACGTTTACCAATTATATAGTGAAGGACTTGGAGTGATGTAGGTGGTCTCTTCGTTAGTTCCTGCCATTATACAGGTTATTAAATTGGATGATGTTTTTGATAGCTCTTCGTAACGAGCGTCCTGTTTACCGTTGAGATGATCCTAAAAAGACCGCAGTTTGCAGCAAACTAGCGTATATAAAGTTTTTCACGTGTTGAAGTCCCATCTTTCGCTCTAGGAGTCTATATTATTACGCCTGAAATACTCGAAAATTAGAGCACTAATAATATGAAAAAGAAATTGTCAGAAGCTCCTTTTTAAGTCTGCAAGTCTTTATATGGGGAGAACAATGAGTAAAAACGAACACTTGTGCCTTATTTTGCCTAATTTTATAAAAAAAAATTACATTCAGGATATAGCGACATCAATATTGATTGTAAATGAATAGAAGTAGAATAAAGTTTGCTTCAATAAAAAATATATTATATATATATATATTCTAGTAGTATATATATATAGTATATATATATATATATATAATATATAAAGTATATATAATATATATATATATATATATGTTATATATATGAGTAGTATAGATATAGGATTTTGCTGCAAAAGCTTATCTGTAGAGATTCAATAAAAGAACAGAATGTACAAATTAGCTCGGAAAGTCAAATTTGGACCCAAATCCGTTTGTAAGGAATACAGGTAATGACAAAAAAGAAATAAGGTATTTACTTAATCTTGATAAAAAAAAATCTATAATAAAAGAGCATTACATAACAGCAATATTACAATGTAAATTATAAGATAAAAAAAGATACAAAGATTACAGAAAGATTACAAAAAGATTACAAAATTTATATATAAACTCCTAATTAATTGTAATATGCTATAGGATTTCCTTCTGAACGTGTTATTGCAGAAAATATCATTTCTTGGTTTAACCTCCGTTATTTTTCGATAACACCATTTAAACATTATTTTGAATATATAATATAACTATAGTATATATATATTATATATATATAGTATATATAATATATATTATACTATAGTAGTATATATATAAATATATAACTATATAATATATATATATATATATATATATATATATATATAGTATATATACCTGGTGGAAACGTAAGACGTCTACCCGCATGATAGCTCGTCGAAAACTAAAGATAGGATGCTAAAGAAAACTGATAACAAATAATGGAATCAGGGTATGAAATTTGTATGGAAATATGAAAAAAAATAAAATTTATGCTTGTTTTTTTTTATTTTTACTTTTTATATCTCGAAAACTAGATAGGTACAACGAAAAACTAATACCATCATATTAGAATCACGCGTAATAAAATATGTATTAAAAAAGAATTTTTTTTTTTTTAACTAAAAGAATACCGCTAGGTAAACCGCAAGATGCCAAAGAGTCGGGTCTCTCGCCTGCCTGGGCGGAGACGGGTAGGGACTATTTCCCCTCCGGGGAGGGTCTCCGGAACCCCGCTCTTTGGTATATTGGGTGTCGCGGGGGTTCCTCCGCTCCTCCCCTACGGGGTATGGAAAACGTCCCCCCCTCTGTCCCACCGTCGGCTCGAGCCCCTAAAAGAATTTTTTACGCTGATTCCCATAATATGTTATTAGTTTTCTTCTACTATCGTAGTTTTGGAGATTATAAAAAATAATAAAAAAAAAGTAAAAATTTTTTTTTTCATTTTCATACAAATTTCATACATAAACTGATTCCATATATGTTATCAAGTTTTTTGTACCTATCTTAGGTTTTCGAGTATCATGCGGGTACTTTCTTTAGTTTGGCCTATATATATATATAATATATATATATATATTATATATATATATATTATATATATATATTATAATATATATATATAGTATATATTATACTATATATATATATGTATATATAATATATATATATAATATATATATATATATATATATATATATTATATATTTATATATATATATATATATATATATATTAATATATATATATATATATAAATATATAATATTATATATATATATATATATATAATATATATATATATTTATATATATATTATAATATATATTATATATATTAATAGTATTTATATATATATAGTATTATATATATATATATATATATATATATATTATTATATTAAATATATATAATTATATAATAATAGTATATATATATATATAATATTATATATATATATTATATATATATATATATATATATAATATATTATATATATATGATATTATCTTCAGTCTTTTGCAGAAAGATCTCGCGCTACGGCGAGTAAAGCGTTTTTTAACCTTTGGTATTCACAAACGATGGTCGGACTTGTAAAGTCCTCTTCAATTAATTTCCATGTAATGACACTGCAGTAGTAACAAGGGATTCCGCAAGACATGGTTGCATTTTGACCAACGCGATTTTTACCTGCATCCTGACCTTTTTTGACCGCGACCTTTTTTGGCCTTGACCTTTTTTGGCCTTGACCTTTTGGGCCTTGACCTTTTGGGAACCCAAACTTTTTTGAGAACCCAAATTTTTTTGGCAACCCTAATTTTTTTGGCCCACCCTAATTTTTTTCGGCAATCCCTTAATTTTTTTCGGCAACCCTAATTTTTGGAACCCTTCGCAAAGAAGGGTTGCGCCAAACGGTTGCGACAGCAACCTTTGTACGTACCCCACCCTAATTTTTCTTTCGACAACCCTTTGGTCTTCCATGGGTAATTTTGGCCCACCCTAATTTTTGGGCCACCCTTTAGGGGCTCAGCCCTTTTTTGATGTCTTTACCTTTTTTGTCCTTGACCTTTTCTCCAAAGCTTGCCAGATTCCAAGGGTCAATTTGGCCACGACTAGTTTTTTGGCCAGCTCGTGGCCCACCCATCACGATATTTCGCGTAGCCTAACTTGAACGCAGTGTATGATCTATCCTATACTTGAAACACCTACAATAGCACAGCCACACACAGCACAACAACACCACACACACGAGCACACACACCACACACACACACACACACACACACACACACACACACATGATTTACTTACCTTCACACAGATTTACTTACACACGAAGATTCATCCAGGCAGATTTACTTACCTCACACAGATTTACTTATACACAGATACAGATTTACTTACACTCCCGCACACAGATTTACTTAACCTCACACACAGATTTACTTACACAGCACACAGATTTTACTTACAATCACAACAGATTTACTTTACGCCACAAACAGATTTACCCTTACACTTATACACACATTCACTATGACACTTATACACACATTCACTATGACACTTACATTTACACATAGACACTTACATTTAACACTTATGCACACACACATGTACAAACATGATTTAGTCGCTACACTACTAACGCCTTTGGTCTTCCATGGGTCAATTTTGGGCCCACCCTAATTTTTTGACCACCCTAATTTTTGGTTTTTGTATTTTTTTTGCATTATTCCAGAACTAGCTCACGGGCGCGCACACACACAACACACACACACACACCTAGCCTCCACCCAGCTTCACCTAGCCTACAACCTAACCTCACGTGACACTTGGCACTCACTTGGCATTCACTTGGCACTCATTGGCACTCATTGCACTCACTTGGTATTCACTGCGCACTCATAGATACTCATAGAATGACTAAATAGAACATCCCTGATACTTTCTTACGGTGAATGGGGAACCATCAAAGTTGAACCATGAATAAATCTAAGTCATCAAAGCTGAATCATCAATAATAGACTACCAATCAGAGAATCGACGTCATCAAAGTTGAGCATTCAAAGTTGAGCCATCAAGGTTGTAGGGGCACGTGTAAGGCTAGGTATAGGTGTACGCTAAGTGAAGGCTAGGTGTAGGCGTAGGTGTAGGTGTAGGTGTGGTGTAGGCTATGTGAAGCGCGGGAGCTGGTGTGTGTGTGTGTGGTGTGTTGTGTGCGCGCGTGTAGATGTGACCCGAAATATCAAAAAAAAAATAGGGCTAAAGCCCGCTAAAAAGGGTGGTCAAAAATTGGGTGGGGCCAAAATTGGACCCCATGGAAAGAACTAATACAAAGGGTTTAGTAGTGGTGTTTGTACTGTGTGGTGTGCATCAGCTGTAAATGTAAGTGTCTAATGTGGTAAATGTAAGTGCTCATATGGAATGTGGTGTATAAGTTGTCATAGTGAAACTGTGTGTATAGTGTAAGTAAATCTGTGTGCGTAAGGTAAATCTGTGTGATTTGTACAGTAAATCTTGTGTGTGTAAGCTAACTGTGTGTGAGTGTAAGTAAATCTGTGTGTGAGTGTAAGTAAATCTGTGTGAGTGTAAGTAGATCTGCGTGTTAAGTAAAGTTGTGTGAGTGTAAGTATAATTGTGTGTGGTGTTTGTGTGTGTGTGTGTGTGTGTAGTGTGTGGTGTTGTGTGTGTGTGTGGTGTGTGTGTGTGTGTGTGTGTGTGTGTGTGTAGGTGTCATAGTTAGAATAGATCCATACATGCGTTCCAAGTTAGGTACGAATATGTATGGGTGGGCCAACGAGTAGGGCCACAAAAATTAGCCGTGGGCGCAAAATGAACGCCATGGAATCTGGCAAAGCTTTGGAGAAAAGGTCAAGGACAAAAAAGGTAAAGATAAGGGCTGAGCCCCTAAAGGGTGGCCAAAAATTTTAGGGTGGGCCAAAATTGAACCATGAAGACAAAGGTTGGTCGAAAATTAGGGTGGGGTACGTACAACGATTGCTGACGCAACCGTTTGGCGCAACCCTTCTTCGAAGGGTTGCAAAAATTAGGGTTGCCGAAAAAATTAGGGTTGCGAAAAAATTAGGGTTGCCAAAAAATTAGGGTTGCCAAAAAATTTGGGTTCTGTTCAAAAAATTTGGGTTGCCCAAACTTAAGGCCCAAAAAAGGTCAAGGCCAAAAAGGTCAAGTAAAAAGGTACCGCCGGTCAAAAGGTCAGGTTGCAGGTTAAATCGCGTTGGTCAAAATGACCATCGTCGTGCGGAATCCCCTTGTTACTACTGCAGTGGTCATTACATGGGAAATTATTGAAGAGACTACAAGTCCGACCAGTTTGTAATACCAAAGTGTTAAAAACGCTTACTCGCCGTAGGCCGAGATCTTTCTGCAAAAGACTTGAAGAAATATAGTATATATTATATATATATATATATATATAAGTATATATATAATATATTTATATATATTATATATAATATATTATATATATATATATATAATATTTATATATTATATTATATTATATATATATATATATATTAATATATTATATTATATATATATATTATATATAATTTATATATTATCTATATATATATATATTATAGTATATATATATATAGATATCTATATATATATATATATATATAATAGTATAATATATATTATTATATATATATATATATTATAATATAATAAATATGATATATATATATATATATTATATATATATATATATATATATTATAATATATATATATAATATATATAAATATATATAATATATATATATATAGTATATATATATCTATATATATATATATATATATATATAGTATATTATATATATAATTATAGGCCAAAACTAAAGAGTTACCGCGCATGATTCTCGAAAACTAAGATAGGTACAAGAAAACTGATAACATATATGGAATCAATGTATGAAAATTTAAGGCAAAATGAAAAAAAAAAATTTTACTTTTTTTTTTATTTTTTTTTTATATCTCCAAACTACGATAGGTACAGAAGAAACTAATAACATATATGGAACCAGCGTAAAAAATTCTTTTAGGGGGCTTGAGCCCGACGTGGGACAGAGGGGGGACGTTTCCATACCCGTAGGGGGAGGGGCGGAGGAAAAACCCCCGCGACACCCAAATACCAAGAGCGGGGGGTTCCGGAGACCCTCCCCGGAGGGGGGGAAATAGTCCTACCACCGTCGTCCCCAGGAGGCCGAGAGACCTCGACTCTTTGCATCTTTGCGGTTTAACCTGGGTATTGCGTTTTAGTTAAAAAAAAAAAATCTTTTTTAGAATAGCATATTGTTATACGCTGATTCTAAAAATGTGTTTAGTTTTCTTGTACCTATCGTAGTTTCGAAGATATAAAACAAAAATAAAAAAGATAATTTTTTCTTTTCATTTTCCATACAAATTCATACGCTGATTTCATATTATGTTATCAGTTTTCTTGAGCCTATTCTTGTTTTCGAGAGTATCATGCGGTACTTCTTTAGTTTCACCAATATATATATATATTAATATATATATATATATATATATATATATATATTATATATATAGTATATATATATATAGATTAAGTTAAAGTATATATATATTATATGAATATATATATATATATATATATATAATATATAATTATTTCAAAATATTGGTTTAAAATGTGTTATCAAAAAAACGGAGTTAAACCAAGAATATATTTTCTGCAATAAACGTTCAAAGGAAATTCCTATTATGCTATTACAATTATAGAATGTTATATATAATTTTGTAATCTTTTTGTAATCTTTTGTAATCTTTGTAATCTTTTTTATCTATAATTTACATTGTAATATGCTGTTATGTAATGTCTTTTATTATAGTATGTTTTTTTATCAAATTAAGTAAATACCTTTTTCTTTTTTGTTCATTATGTATCTTACAAACTGATTTGGGTCCAAATTTGACTTTCGAGCTAAATTTGACATTCTGTTCTTTTTATGAATCTCTACAGATAGACTTTGCAGCAAAACCTATATATATATATATATATATATATATATATATTATATATATATATATATATATATATATATATATATATATATATATATATATATATATTATATATATATATATATATATATATAATTTTTATTGTAAAAACTTTATTCTACTCTTATTCATTACAATCAATATTATGTGTATATTCTGAATGTAATTTTTTTTTATAAATTAGGAAAATAAGGAAAGTTGTTTTTACTCTTCTCCCTATAAAGATAACTTAAAAAGAGTTCTGACAATTTCTTTTTATTATTATTAGTGCTCTAATTTCGAGTATTCAGCGTAATTATATAGCTTCCTAGAGCGAAAGAGGTGACTTCAACAGTGAAAATTATTCGAGTTTGCAACTGGTTATTTAGGATCTTCAACGTAAAAAGGAGGTCGTTACGAAGAGCTATCAAAAAACATCAATTAATACCTGTATAATGGAGGAACAACAGGAAAGATAACTCAACAAATCCTTCACTATATAATTGGTAAACCCAGAAGCAGAACACCCTCTACTGAAGAGAAATTAAAATGTCTTCAGGCAACGAAGAACGGCAGGTAAAGGCACTAGTGTTTTGAGACATTCGTCCTAACTTGGTTCCGTGTTTTGGGTGCGCAATTCAACCTTGGTAAAATCACATCGGAGAAAACGAAGCACTTCCTCTCTCTCTCTCTCCTAGCTGCCAGCAGACGTCATCGATCGTATCTCCTCTACAGAACTTGATTCCTTTGAATTCAGAGTTATTCAACGAATTTATGTCAAAACAAGGCTACAGTGCCAAGTCTTCTTTTCATTTGCGATTAATACCTAGCTAAGGCAGCCAATTAAAACTTAGAGAAGGCATCATCCGAATCCAGAACTTAAAAACTCTTCCAACCAACATTCGCCTAACTGTGTCTTCGCAGACAGCGCTTATCCTTGAACAACTTGGTGAACTAGCAAAAGATCTAGTTGTTTTTTGATACCGTCTGCTTCTGTTATGGCTGCGTCAAAAGCCCCGACCACACAAGCAACTACATCAGTAGAAACAAAAACATCAACAACATCAGCAACAGGAAGACCTATAGGACTTCGTCCACATAGTCAAATATAAAGACCCCACGTTTGTCGTGCACACATTTACTTCGCTCAGCAGGCAAGTGGCCTGATATAATTAATGTACAGATGCAACTCTCATCAGTTTTGATCCTGGCCCAGGGGATGTACTCCACTTTGACGAGTTTCACAGTGAGGGTCCGTTGGAGACTCGTGAAGTCTCAGGGCGGATTTTTCTGACTGCGACGGGTTCTCACTTAAGGGTATAAAGGGAACGGTGAGGGGGGGCTTTCTTTTCGACTTGAGTCATGTTCGATCTCCTACTTTTCTGTTTCCGGTGAGTGAGACGCACCTCACCTCCAATCTGGGGTAAGGTGGTGGACGATATATATATATGATATATATACGGTATATATATTATTATATCTGCTCTCGTCTTCCAAAGATGTTAATACTTGCTTTAGATAGTAACTATATTATTCATAGAGAAATAATTAGCGTATAATGAGTAGTATATTCTTATATTAATTATATATTTCATTATATATTATTTATCTATGAGATGGATAATTAAACCTAGTTATAATATAAAGGGGAAAATATTGTTATTAAAAGAATTAATATTGTATTATATATATATATATATATATATCATATAATATATATAATACTATATATATAATATTATTATATATAATATATATCTTTGAAATATATATATATAGATATATATATATCATATATTATATATATATATATCTTCTTTATCTTTCTCCTTTCCCCAGATTGGGTGTCAGGTGAGCAACACACATCGAAAACAGAAAGGTAACATGAGGTAAATCGAGAGGGAAGCCCACCTACCATCCAGTCAAACCCTAAAGTGCGAGCCCGTCGCAGCCAAAAATTCATCAACATGGGCCAATATGGAATAATCTGAAAGAAAGATATACATGAGTGCAAAGGGAAATGGAACCTCAAAAGAAGGGAGCTTGGAGAATAGAGGCGAGTGATCAAAGGACCTTCGATATGTCAAGCGCCACCACAAAAGTCTCCCCATAATCCCTAAGGTCAGAAGACCGTAAATCAGTGAGATAGGATAGTATGTCACCAGTTAACCTTGAACGTCGAAAGCCATACTGTTGATCAGAAAAATGAGAATAAGATTCCAGGTGATCCATAAAATGAGAGTTAAGGGGCCTGAATGAACTCTTACCACGGGTCCAAGAGGTCATCATCCGACTTCTGTTGTGGTTTGTCCCAATGGAGTTACACACATCTATTCTTTGCGAAAAGGGAATTAAGACCTCGGCAGCAATGTACCAACAACGTTCAGGAATAAAACCTCGTGATAAAACCTCTAGGTCAGACTCTCTATCAAAATGAATCAGGGACCTTTCAACAGGATTCAGCAAAGTGACATAAAGGAAGGTCTCATCAAGCTTGGCTCAGTAACAATGTTCTCCATTTTCTGACGGTTGATGATCGCCCTTCCGTCAGCTCACATTTTTATACTTAAGATTACACATTATGGGCAGTTTAGAGCTTATGGTTTTCTCAAGAAAACAAACAAATGTTTGTTCTTTTAAACGAGTTCTAACGAATGAGGTGAAGAACTTTCCGATGTAATAGAAGACTTTCCAAGCAAACTTAAGGCTTGTGTTAAGGGAAAGAGCGGTCAATATGAATTGCTGCTGTATTTTTTGCAATAATAATGGTTGTAAATCATATCGTGTAGATGTTAAATTGAACTGATATTTGATTTTATTTGACCATCATTTGTGTAAAAAAATATTTTTGGAAGTACTTGGTATATTTATGCAATATTTTTCAAAGCCAATATCGATATTTTTTAAAAGATATTATTGAGGGTAATTTGATATTTCTAAAAATATATCAATTATCTATACGTCGATTTTTTTTTATATCTATCGGCATAACTAACTCTCAAACGTTTTTATTTATATTTCCAGGTAACCAGAGCGTTAGGGACACGTCTCCTGAATATATAACTCCATGTTTACGTAAATATTACTGGACAGAGGGAGAACTCGAATCTTTCAGAGAGCAGAATGAAACTTTCAGAGAACAGAATGAAGTCGAACTCAGCACAGACAAAATCAGTGAAAACAGTCCTGTAGAAAATGGTTATTGCTTCAGCAACATTAAACTATAATGTAATGTTCCTTACTTATCTTAACCTAAAGGAGCTTCAACGAAAACTTCTTTGTGGTAATTATTTACTAAAATATAAATATAAATATTTCGGAAGTAGTTATTTTGATAATCTATTAAAGAATATTTAAATTATGACTAATATTTTACTAATCTAGTACAATAATCTAAAGATTGTAGGTGATATGGGTAATCGTTAGTGAACGTGAACTTGAATTTTTTTTCCGTGTTCAATTTTGTTTTTGCTTTTTTATCTTTAAATTATCTTTGATTAAAAATATTAGTGTAATAAATGAGAAATTAATATAGCAATTAATTTTCTTCACAATTGGCAGTTTTTTCCCCTGAGAGTTTATAATTTTTACCTTGCACTATATAATGATATATTTAGGCCGTTTTTTTAATAATTTCTTTTAATTGCTTATTTTTGCACAAAAGAAAATAAATAAAATAAAAATTTTTGGGAAATCTTTATTTTTGGTGTGAATTTTCAAATCTGCAATAAAATTTAAAGTCGGTTCAGGAGCAAAAAGTATATCTTTATTTCCGACTTTCCAAAAAATCATTTATGAATAACAAAATTCATCCGGATACGATGAATCATACACCAAAAGACATATTTCACCCAACCATTTTAAATCTGCTGAAAAATGAAAATAAATTCAGTAGAAATTTTGGAAAATAATGAAAAAACTTTTTTTTTTTCTTTTTTTTTTTTTTATGCATATTATAACGTATTCATGACCCAAATAAGTTTTTAGGGTAATTTAAAGAAAAGATAATAAACAAAGAAGAAGATGGAGAAATGTAAGCTTTAAATGTTCAATTTTTGGAAAGCCCGTTTCTCCTTAAACCTTCCAATGTAAATATTGTTAAAAAATTTTCCCCAGAATAGAACACATAATTTTTTACTTATCCTTCTTTTTTTTTCTTTTTTTTTTATTAATAATAGAGCAGAAAATTTTATTTTCATGGAGAGCTTTAAAACTTAAAGCATACTTTATCGTTCCCGACTTATGGAATGTCATTAAGCAAAGTTAAAATGATAAAATTTAATTATAATTTATTGTTTAATTAATTGTATTCTTTAGTAAAAACTTAATATTTTTTAATGAAATATCAATCATTTTTTTCTTTCATTTTACTAAAATATATAAAGGTTTTAGATTTACTCCCACATAAAGATAAAACTTATTTCAAAACTTGAACAATGATGTCATGTGACAAAAAATCTTTATGCAAAATGATTTTCAGTCTCTTCTCTCATATTTTTCGGGACGTTATTTTAGGGCAAATATCTCAATTATTTCCAAAATTATTTATGTTACTGTAATAATATAATTACTCCTCTCTTTTATTAAATTAAATTAGAAAAGTAAGAACATCCGCAATCTCGCTCTCTCTAGCTAGCATTGCCAATCTGTGTTTATTTATTTTAATTTTTTGTTTAATAAAAAAATTTGTAAGCCTTAATAATAATAATAATAATAATAATAATAATAATAATAATAATAATAATAATAATAATAATAATAATAATAATAATAATTGGTAACTTATTATTTTTAATATTATTATTATTATTATTATTATTATTATTATTATTATTATTATTATTATTTTATTATTCTTTTCAGGCTCTTCTATATTATTATTATTCATTATTATTATTATTATTATTATTATTATTATTATTATTATTATCATTACCGAATTGAAAAAACCTTACAATGTTTTCTCATATATAGACATTCTACAAAATGAAAATAAACAAATAAAAAAAGATTGATAAATAATGAATGTATTTGGAGTAACGTTTTCGCTGCATCACATTTCTTGAATCCTAAAAGAGGCTTCAATGAAGGACGTTTGCCCTTTTTCAAACCATTTCCAATGCTTATTTTTATCATTTCTTTTCCTTTTACTACAGCAATTTTTCGTCATCTCTAAAATCCTAGAATTAATAATAGGATAATAATAATATAATAATATAATAAATAATAATAATAATAATGAATAATAATAATAATAATAATAATAACTGTTGTTTTAGTTGTACACCTTTATTATATTTATTTTTCAATTATATGAATAATAATAAATTTATTTCACTCATCCAACTTTCAATTGTGTACGCATATTTAATAGTATTTGTCAAACTTAGTTTACATACTTATATATATATATATTATATATATAGTATATATATATATTATATATATATATATATATATATATATAATAATATATATATATCTATATATAATTTTATATATGGCTATATATTATATAATAATAGTATATTATATATTATATATATATATATATATATATATATAGTATATATAATCATAATTAATATATATATATATAGTATTATACTGTATATCATATATATATTATAGTATATATTAGGTTATAATATATATATATATAATATATATATATATATATATATATGATATATATATATATTATATATAATATATATATTATATATAGTTATATTAAATTGCACGATTGTAATATATTAAACGTTAAAGTTATTTTTAAAAGCTTAATCCAAGCTTTTCAGCTCATTCCAGATAGTCCATCTTCAGGCGCTATGATAATACACTGAAGAAAATACAAAGTAATGAAGCATCAAAGTTAGCAAAAGACTCCAGAACGGAGCAAAGGTCAACAAGTCCGTGTTTAAAATATGGGATTCGATTTAAAATTTATTAGTTAAAACATCAAAAAACACACTATTTGCACCAAGTAATCCCTCACCGATCTACACCGAACACATTTTGATCGTGATCTCGAACTAACTCCTCCTTCTCGATGCAAATCTCCTTGTAGGCAATTTATATTAAACAAGGCCTTTCAATACAGTCCCCGTAAATCTTTAATAGACAAATTCTTCTAAGCGACAAATATAAAAATTAATAGTTTATACTGATAAGATCTTGAACTATCAGACAGCTCAAATTTGCCCTTGTCTGATGAGCTATTGTAGGTTTCGTTAGTGCGTAATAATAGTTGCGATGTGAGATCTACAACTAATATAAAATAGACTGAAAATAACTAACAGAGATTAGGAATAAAAATTACTATTAACTATTCATCCCAGACAGCAAATAATCCAACACCCACAGCATTAATACGTAGCAAATCCATATGACTTCTCTTTGAAAAACAACATACCATCCAAGGATTGACTTTGAGCACTCCATGAAATTTAGCCTACATATAATCAATTGTCACTTCAAGACCACACGTCGCATGAAGATTGGTACTAGATTAAATGCACAGAAAACAGTTAACTGGAGCAAAACTTTTTTTAAGCATTAAAGACAACCTTACAATAGTGTACAGACCAATATATCCAGCCTTCTTCTAAATATGCATTACCTGTTTAGGCTCCCGTAATATCACAAACGACATAGGAAATTTGGGACTGTACAAAATAAAGCAATTAGGTATAACCATTAACAGTCAAGGTACAAATCATATTATGGCGAATGTGAAATATATTACGTATGAAATATATATATATATATATATATATATTAATATATATATATATATATATATATATAATATTATATATATATATATATTATATATATCATATATATATATATATATTATTAGTATATTATATATAATACTATTAGTAGGGTATATTATATATCAGTGTATATTGTAATCCTCATTAAAATGTAGGATGCTCTTCTGACCTCTCTTATTGAAATATCGTTTGAGGAGGAGACGATCGGTGCGGCTCGCCTACACAACAGAGTCGCTCATCCTTTCCCCCCTCCAGCCTCTGACCCCAGCTAACGCTATGGCTCATCTTTCATGAATATTCAGCTGGAAAAGTCTGGAACACACTTCGTTATTTATTTTTAAAACCTCTTTGAATTGCAGCACTTTCAAACGCGGGCTCCTTGCACCGGGGCAGGTCGACCTTTCATTTGCTTTGGATTCTCTTGGAATTCTGATACGTTACGCCTCGTGGGACTTTTGCCGCAAAGAGAGTATATAAGTTATATAGTATATATATATATACTATAATATATATACTATATATATTATATAATATATATATTATTATATTATAATTATTATATATACTTATATATATATATATATATATATATATATATACTAGTGGAATCTATGAATGGCGAACTAATCTCAAATTGAAATGTTGATAATAATAATATTGAACGACTAGTCGATAATGGCGGAACAAACAATCGATCAGACGATATATCGCTAAAAAATGATATTTGTTTATCGATATGTTTCTTGAAAGAAATATCATACGATTTATTTCGAAATACACGATAATTTTTGATGAGCGCGTAGATGTAAAGGTCAGTCTTAGTTGTTCCTCGGTGCACTGAGATGTGCCTACGAATTTAAGGTTATAGTTTCTCTTTTATTATCCTGAACAGTTTTGTTTTTAAAAATAATGAGACTAACATATTTGAAGGCAGATTACTGTTTGTACTTATCATAATATTAGTCAAGATGTTTTAATTAAAAATATACATTGTATGGTATCTGATAGCTATATTCTATCTGGAATGATATTTTTTTTCTCTTATATATAATATATATATATTATATATATATATATATATATAATATATATAATAATATTATATATATATATATATTATATATATATATTAGATATAATATATATATATATATATAGTAGGCTAATATATATAGTATATTATATATTTAGAGATAGGCGTCTTACTTTTTGCCGACGATCCCTGTGTTGATTGCCGATACAAAGGAAATGCGCGATTTGGTGCTTGAGAGTTTGAACGAGTGTGCCAAGAAAAGGATTAAAAATTAATTCAGCTAAAAGTAAGTGATGAAAATTAGTGCGCAAAACCAAAGAGGACCGATTCTCAATTCTGGGTTGAATATCTATAAGTGAAATGGGGAAAGCCCTAGCAGAGACAAACACGTTTCTTTAGATACTTACGGAACGGAAGTATTGGGGCTTTCCGGAGGCAATGAAAGGAAGAGAATTGACCAATAGGGTTGCAAAGGTGAAAGAGTATTAAGTCAGCCTTAGAGAATTATGGAAAAATAGAAATTTAACAAGGAAGGTAAAAATGAAAATGTTCGAGTGTATATTTGTTCCAACTGTTCTGTATGAATGTGAGACGTGGGCATTAAACACTAAAATGAAAAAAAGAGTTGAGGTTTTAGAAATGAAAGGCTTGTGAGATATTTGTGAGAATAAAGAGAGTAGATAGAATTAGGAATGTAAGGATAAGGGATATTTGCCGATAGAAAATGTCTGATGAAAGGAGCAAATCAAGGGGTAATAAGATGGTATGGTCACATGCTTAGAATGAATGATAAAAGATTGACTAAGAAGGTTTTTAAATCTGAAGTGGTAGGCAATAGGAGAAGGGGCAAAGTAAAATGGAGGTGGGTTGATGGAGTAAAGGAGCTATTAATGGCAAAGGGGATTAGTATGGATGAAGGAAATAGATTAACGCGAGACAGGATCACTTGGAGAAGAATAGTTCAAGGAAAGTTCCGTCAAGGGTTGCAATTAACTGAACAACCTGGAACATAGCAAATAAGCCAACAGCATTTCCCCGATCTGCAACTGACACCAACCTGCAGTTATGTTATATATATATAGGGTTATAATACATCAAATAATATATATATAATATATATATATATATATATATATATTAGTATATATAGTATATATATATATATATATAATATTATATATATATATATATATATATATATATATATATATATATATATATATATATATATATATATATATATATATATATATATATATATATATATATATATGTCAGCCTCCAGATTAGCCGACACCTGTAATTTAAAACCTACAATAGCTACATGAAAACTGAATACATTTTTGAAATCAGCGAACATTTTAATGCAGAAAAATAAATAAAATAAAATGAAGTGCGATAAAAAAAATAAAAAATAAATAAATATGTTTTGATATACAACAATTTTCGTATCAAATATCTGAGACATAAACCCCCCAATATTAGGCACGGCAGATATCTTGAAAAGTACGGTTTGCATAAATGGAATGAATTTTTTTTTTTTTTTTTAATTTATTAACGTAAATGCACAGCACACAAGGGTAATCTACGTACCCCGACCCATGAGTGACGGTGAAATAATTTTTAAAAATATAAAAGTATTTTTTAAGTTAATTTAAAAGAAAATGAAAATCATGATTTTTAAAGTTACCTTTAAAATATCGAAATGATATAAAAAAAAACTATATTTTTATGGGTAACAAGCCTAATATATAGTTTGGCATTTTGCTGGCAGGCGTGAGATGTTATTTTAACTAATTTTATTTAAGGATGTAATTAATAATTATTAAACTATATTTTTGTTTCCTGCATTAAAATGTTCGCCGATTTCAAAAATGCATTCAGTTTTTATGTAAGCTGATTCGAAAGCTTTTGAGATACCAGGTGTCTTGCTATCTGGAGACTGGCCTCATATACTATATATATAATATATATATATATATAATATATATATATATATATATATATATATATATATATATATATATATATATATATATATATAATATATATATATATTATATATATTTATATACTTCTCCCTTGGCCCACCTTAATTGGAGGGCACACTGCTTCCAGGAAGCCGGCCGCTGCCACCGGGTGGTTCCACAGGTCGAGGAGAAAAGATACAGAAAAGACGGCACGGGGGCGTCGAGAGCTGGCATCTCAGAAGGAGGTGAGCTCTATTTGTATCTTGAGAATTGTAGGCATTCTGGTGGCAAGGGGGGAGGTGCGTTGTCTAGTTTAACTCTAATGTTTATATTGCAATGAGTCTCGGGTGGTGACCGGATCTGCACCGACGAGGTCCATTTTGGCCTCTTCTGGACAGCGTTTCTTCTATCGGGGAAAGTTTTGGGGAGGGGTATTTAATAAAGTGTTTTTTGGGCGGTTTTGAAGGTAAGTGTTTGTAGGTGGGTATGGATATGTGAAGTCCATGGCCTATTGGGAGGGGGCGGGGGAATTATATTATGTGTTGTAATAGAATTGTGCAGGTGAGGAAGGGGGGATTTTAGTCTTTGTCGAGGGGGATTGGAGAGAATTTGGTGACATGAATGGGTTGGGTTACGGGTCTTCTGGTAAAATTGAGTCCCTACCATCTCCAGATGTGTGAAATGGGAGACTGGAGGCTTCATCGTGTAAATGTTGGATTGGGGTGGTTTAAGTGATACCTGTGATAATTCTAAGGGCTGTGTTTTGGGAGAATTTGTAGTTTATTTGTGTTTTATTTTTTTTAAATTGCTGGGAACCATGCTGGGGAAGCGTAATTTAAGTAAGTTCTAAGAAGTTGCTTATAGATAGTAGTGAGTGTGTGCTTACCTGCCGCTGAAGTTGTGTTGGGAAAGGGTTTCGGAGGGTGTTTAGTTTTTGTTGATTGTGGAAGTGATTTGGTCAATATGGGGGGAAACGTCATGTGGGTGTCGTAATGTATAGTCTACGTAATTATTTGGGTTTGTTTAGTGGAGGGGTTATGTTCACGAGTAATTAAGGGATGGAGGGGGGATTGATGACGGTCAGTGGTTAATAGGGTCGATAGGCGACTTAAGGGGTTTGGGTCATTCTGTTGGTGATTAACCAGTTTTCT
>JABUQX010047204.1:0-10000 GCA_015478945.1 Trachelipus rathkii
TTAAATTAAATATAATAATAATTAAAAATAATAATATAATATATATAATAATAATTACATAATAATATATAATAAATTAAATAATAAATAAATAAATATCATAATAAGAATATATTATAATTATAAAATAATAAATTCAAATTAAAATTTAAGAACGTAGAATGATACCACCAGCAAAAGAAAAAAAGTTATAAACACAGCGTACATAAACAAAGACTACTATAACATACATTAAAATATTCGAAATAAAATAATTATTAATAAGAAAAACTAAAAATTAAATAGACATTTATATCTATAATAAACTAAGTTTAATACTGAACCGAGGCTTTCCCTATCTGCCCGTACCATTAGATTAAATTCCTCCGCGAATAATATGTAAAATAAAACTTAACTTAAAAAATAAGCTTCATTTAATTTTAATACTTTTTACAATAATGATCATGAAGATAAATTAGTTAAAACTAGACTTCCCAATAATGCATCTAAGTCACGAACACATTTGATATCATATTTAAAATTTTCTATCGAAGAGATTCACCAGGTCTTAGAATTTTTTATCGTAAATCATTTAAAAATAAAAAGAATTTTCTTCAAGTTGGCAAAATTCTTTTTATTTGTAAACAATATAACTCTTCATTATGATTTTCTTAAATTTTTTTCCTACCACCTACTTTAAATCTAATATTTCAATTTTTCTCCTACTTAAAAACTACTTTCCCTGAAAGTTGAAAATCTTCCAGCTACTTACCAACAACTTTCTGTTTTAAGCTCAACTTTAATTATAAGTGACCGGTCTCTACCATAACATGGTTATTAAACGACTATACAGGTGTTTTGGTGTGCTGAACTGGTTATATTATATTAAATATATAAATATTAATATTATATATTTAATATAATAATATATTATATATATATATATCTATATAAATATATAATAAGAATTAATCAAATATATATTATAATACTATATATAATTTAATAATATATATACTATATATAATATATATATATATATTATATATTAAACATATTAAAATATATAATAAATATAATAAAAGTTAATGTTAAGAAATATAATATATAAATTATATTTAATAATATATAATTATATTAATATATATTATAAATATATTAATATTATCTATATATATATTAAATTAATCTCCCGAGGGTATGATGTGCCGAATATTCTAAGATTAAGCTATTTAACGGCTATTTAATAATAATATAATAACGGAAAAGGATATACTAGCTTATAATTATTATATTATTTATATTATATATATATATCCAAAATGTAACATCAAGTCCATACTCGGCTTTTTGCCAAACTATTCGGGCCGAATATTGAGCTTTCTATTAAACAATAAAATTACCGTATATCACAATAATGAGGAAAGTTATTAATCTATTATTTAATATATTTGAAATTTTTATGAAACTTATATCCAATAAAAATAAAATATATATTAATAAGCAATAATTTTGTACGCCAATATTAGTAGCGATATATCTATTATGTCCATATTACCCATTGTCAGAATCTATCCTATATAAGCTTTTGAGACACATTTTATCAATATTCTAAAAATATTAATAAATTCTTTAGTGACACGGGATAATGGACCAAACATGAAAGCTGGTATAAGGGAGAGTGAAAGATGCTTTTGTTATGTAAATTATTCAAAGTTTTTAAAATTCAAACATGTTGCACTAACTATAAATTTATTATTATAAAGTCAGATAGATTCTGTTAAAGAATATTTTTAATATTTACAGAGCTTAATCCCATGTCTTCCTCTACATTTTACAATTCATGATCACGGCAGCTGAAAGCTTAAAACTTTAAACAGATGAAAAGCTGAATGTCAATACGGAATAAATTAATTAATCAAGACTTCTACATGCTTATGGCAAGAACTTAAGATATGCTTCTTAAAAGATTGTTTTGAAAGAAGTCATAGGCTAATAATATTACTAACATTATTACGACTGATCGTGAAATAGTCTAAATACTTAGTTGAAGAATGTAGACATGCATTAGATTTTTCAGGAATTGGACATAAAATTATATCCATGATAACTACTGAGCGACAGAATTATGGTAGAAAGATCATAACTATCTATATAACAAAGAATAATTTACCCATCTGATTGATAGTATATCAGTTCAGATTCACCAAATTTATAGATGATAAGGCGCACTTCAATTATATTAGCAACTGTTTACCTCTTTACATGTTTATCTAAATAAAGCGTCAAAATATATGATAAAGTACAAAACATCTTTCAAGATGAAAGAATACTCAATTTATAAACCAATCACACGCTTGAAAAGCTTACAGAAACAACAGTTCCTTTGTAGAATCCAGAAGCGTGATAAGTCAACGCATTTGGCGTTATTTCGTTTTTGAATTCTATAAAACAATTTCATATCTCAATGTACAACTAATACATAACTAAATCAACTACATCAACTAAATACAAACAAAATAAGCAATGCAACTATATTAATAATACATAATAAATAACAATATTAATCCACTTATATATTCATATTACTAATTATAGCATTATCCTAATTAATAGAATATTAGTTCTCGTCAAAATTAACTAATCATAAAAATAATAATATTAAATCACATACCTAATAATGAATCAACCAATAATCAATACATGCACATCGAAATCGCGGGTAGCCACCTAATATCATATCGACACAGTTAAGTATAACCCAAGGCTAATACAGGCAATCAAGTACTCTCTAAAAGCCCCTTCACCAAGTAATTCGCCCTGATTGCTAAAACAACGTCTGCAAACAAAATCTGCGAAGCAATCGAAGCGAACGCATTTTCTTAGCAGAGCAAAAGAAGAGTGGACTGGGTGCTACGAGTAGGCAAGCAAGAACTGTTAACATTGATGATGGCTTGAATGAAGAGCGCCTGACATCGCATTCAGCACTTAAAAATAAAACAGCCTTGGTTCCTGAACTGTATAAATAACAGTAACAAAGGTGCCATGAGGTTTCAAAAAAAGAATGTTCTGGACATCTATCATAGAACAAAGAACCCTACGAATACGGAACGAAAGGCAGGTTAATCTGACCAGCCTTTGGAAGGAGGGCATGAATGGGGACCTTACTAAGGGCATAGCGAAGCTCTCTTCTGGATGGCAGCGGGACAGGTTCCCGAATGCAATAGAGGGTCACCGCTGTGCATGAATGAATAGGAGGTGCTTTCGTAATAAAGAAATCGAGTGTGCGAGGAGTGCTGGATGGAACACTTGTGAAATCTGTAACAATGGCAGTAATGAAGAGGTATAGTGAATGTGTGTGGGTTGATGGTGCAAGAAAGAATAGCTATTTGGGGATGAGGTCATTGAATAAGGAGGGGTAATGGGTAGATGTGAGAAAGTTGAAAAATGGTAGATTTGGCAGATATAGATGAAATTACTGTGAAAGATGAATCAAGAATGGAGGCGGGATGGTGAATGATTGGATTTGACACTTGTGTAACAAAGAGTTTATGGAGGGTATTATAGTTATGATGGATTGGGAGAGAGCAGTAATAGTACCCTATATAGGGGTAAGTGTAGGAATTTAGGGGAATTAGTTTATTAGAGTGTTTGTAGAGAAGATATATGCCTGGTATTGTTGTGTCGAAGGACGTTGAGTCAATGTCGGACTGAAGAGGACTGATTTAGTGAGAACAAGTGCTTTAAGAAGTGGTAGAGGATTTGTGGATCCAATCTTTAGTTGAAACAAATGAATGAGAAATGAGGGAGAAGAAAAGATAAATTAGTATCTAATTTTAATGGATTTAAACTGGCGATGATAGGATTTAATTTGGATATAGCTCTAGGCAAGGTGCTAGTGAGTATATGGTGTTGGGTGGTAAGTCTTCTCATGGAATCAAAAGATATGTACCCTAGTATGACCGATAGTGAAGCTCGTGTGTAAGAATAGAATGGAGTTGAAGTGATTTGGTTTAATATAATAGCAGAGTGAGGCTTGTGATGTGTTAGGGTTCTCCTGGTTATTCAATTTTGGTAACAATGGATGGGGTTATGATAGCATTAAGTGTGAGTGGCAGGGATGGTTGTACAGATGAGTGGCAGATGGTAAGAGAGTGGAGGGTGCCCCTACATATTATATGCAGATGATTTGGTTTTGTGTTGGCGAATTAAGAGATGTTGAGAGGATTGGTAGAGAGATTGTGCCGGTTGTGTAAAAGAAGGGATTTTGAAAGTAAACATAGATTAAGAGTTAAGGTTTATGAGGTTGTAAGATGAGGCAAAGATCCTCGGTGTGAAGTTGTTAAGATGGTGAGCAGCTGGAACAATATCAGAGTTAAATATAAAGGAAATATTTGGGCTAAAGGGAACGGATGATGCAGTGATGTAGGAAAGTTGGTGAATGGTAGGAAGGTGGCTGTGCTAATTTAAATCCTTGGTGGATGTAAAAGGACAAAGTTTTGAATGTGCTAGGCTTACATGAGTTTAAGTTGTTTACACTGTGTTATATATAGTAGTCAAGACTATTGTCCTGAAATAAGAGGTACTGTCATAGTCTATAAGTACTAAGAGATGGACAATTTAAGGGGTGTTTAGTGTGAGAATTGATAAGATGAGGAATGACGTATTAGCGAGTTGTATGTGTGGTGAGAAAGGGGTAAATGAGGTAGAATAAATGAAAGTACGTTGGACAACAGTTTGGTCATTTGGGGAATGGATAATTAGAGTAGTTACGGTTGGTTTAATCGGATATATAGTGGTGAGATGACCTGGAACTGAACTGCGTGGAGACCTGATAGATAAAGTGATATTGAGTTTCAGCAAGGAATGCAGGATTAGAGGATGTTGGAAGTTGTGGCAGTAGGCGATATAGAAAAAGGTGCAATAATAGGATTGAATAGTGGAGATATAGAAGGGCGGTATGGTTGTGGCACCACTTGGGGGCCAAATGGATGCCCCAACATTGAACTGAGATGCCAAGTGAGGGTCCGTCGCGGTTTGAAACCTCTAGGTGGATATTTCTGACTAGGACGAGAAGTTCTCACTAAAAAGTATAAAAAGGGGGCTGTAATAAGGCTGGGCTTTTTTTTGACTTGCATCATATTTTCTAAGTATCTGTTTCCAGTTGCACATTGCGCACCTTACCCAGGTCTTTGGGAGAGAATGGTGGGTGATAATAAAATAATAATATAATAATAATATAATAATAATTAATAAATAATAATAAATACATATAATTAATAAAATTAATAATATAAATTGCAATTGAAGAATAATAATAATGATTTATTTAACATTAAAATATTCATCGCTCTTATATCATCACTAATTTTTATGTAATTTTTATAAATAGTAAATTTGTTTCAAACATTGATTTAAAAGAAAATTTTATATGATGCGAGAACATGGACGAGACAATACAATTCTAGATTAAACCTTAGAGCTCTTAATATAATGATCGCAGGGAAAAATCATTTCTCCCAGTTTATGGTGTAATTTCTCACTTAATCAGTCAAATAATCGTCAGAAATGATGATGATGATGATAATGAAAAATAATAATAATGGATTTTTGATGATGACGATTAATCATCCCATCACTACAGTATATATATATATATTATATAATAATATATATATATAAGTTTATATATTATATTAGGTATATTAATATAATATATATAATATAATTTAATATATAATATATAAATTATATATAATAATATATTAATATAATATATATAATATATATAGTATATTAATATATTATATAGGATAATTATATACTATCTATATATATATGTAAATTATATATATATTTATATATATATATATATGTATATATATATATATATATATAATATGATATATATATATTATATATATATATATATATATATATATAGGTATATATATATATATATATATATATATATAATTTATATATTAAATATATATATATTATAATATTATTAATAATATTAGTTATATATAGTAATATATATATATATGTATAGTAATAATTATATGTATATATACCGTATATATGAGATTCTAGGTCTTCCGATTCAACTAAAGAGGAAACCTTATTAAATTTATACTAGATAGTTTTTATAGTTTTTTTTTCTCTATATTTACACAACCATCATAATTTGCTAAACCTTTTTTAAAAAAAAATTGGGGGGATTTTGAGATTTGAAGAATTTTTTGCAAACTTTAAAAGCTTGGTTATTTTGAAGAGGTTACAACTTTGGTTAGAAGTGATAGAATTATGAAACCAAATGCATTTTATGCTAAATTGCCTGCTAAACAAGAGTTACTCTATGAATATTTACCTAGGCCTTATTTTTTAAAAGTTATAAAAGACAACATTTGGGGGCTGCCTCCCCCCTTAGGGCCAATCGATACAAAAAAATTTATTGGTGTTAAAAATGTTCCTTTATCATTTGTTCATAAAAGTAAATAATGAAACACTTGTGAATTTAAATATTTAATCCATATATCTTACTTTAAATAATGGGAGGTGCACAGAAATCAGTATGTTGAAATACTATTTATAAATTTAAAATAATACTTTAACATTTATATTCATATATTAATTAATGTAATTTGTTTCTACTTACAGATCAGTACTTATTTAAAAGTAAATATGTCTGGAAATTATAAAAAATCCTGTTGTAACCCTTATTATAATCATAAGAAAATTATATTAAAAAGTTTGCGTCCCATTCCACAATACATTGTGGAAAACATTGACAGAGCTTGCAATTCCTGCAAATGCATTTGTTTGCACTGCCTGCTTGAAAATGCTTCAGGAACTATGTCAATTACAGAGTGAGGGGAATGAAATAGATTCTTCTGATATAGAATCAACAGGCATAGCAGAAGAAAAACAATTATTTCATGATGAAGCAGCATCTGTAAATACAGTGTTTTCTGAGCTTGAAATTACACCAGTCAAACTTCATAAGTACATACTGAAATAAATTCTGATGATCTTAAACTGAATAAATAATTCTTTCCAATCTATAATTTTTCCTAAATTATGTATGAATGAACTGTATTTGAATTATGTAAACATTCTCTCTCAAAATACTGAAATAAATTCTGATGATCTTAAAATGAATAAATAATTATCTTTCCAATCTATAATTTTTCCTAAATTATGTATGAATGAACTGTTTTTGAATTATGTAAACTAATTATCTCTCAAAATATAATTTTGCAGACAGCATCCATAAAAATGTCCATGCAAAGGTACTCAGTAGTAAGGCAGAAAAGGCAACTATGTCTTTGAAACGTAAGTTGGAAGATGTATTTTCAACATCTATTGAAGAAGCTGGACCGTCAAAGACTAGCAAGATGGATAGACAGATGGAAAGGTATTCATTCCGTAATTCAGAAACATTTTTAATTTATAAATGAACATTTAATTCTAAAATTTTTAATATATTTTCTAACATTATTTTACATACCTAATTCCACTAATTAACATGCTATTACAGAGTGTACATTTACAGTACTCCATTTCACTAGGTATGAAGCTTTGATGCAAAGTCTCAAAGAAGAATTTAATGCTTCAACTTCATACAAACGTAGACTTCAAATACTAACATTGTCTCCATACAACATAGAAGATACCAAAACATTCTTTGGAGCTACACGATATTTGGTTGACAAGGCCAGAAAATGGAAAACAATGTATGGTATTCTACCAGAGGTACCAAGCTACTCCAAGGGAAAACGAATAGATACAGAAATTGTAGAGACGGTCAAGAAGTTCTATGAAAATGATGAGATAAGTCGTATATGTCCAGGTAAGGCAGATAGTTTGAGTGTTAGAAATAAAGATGGTGTCAAAGAACAAATTCAAAAACGTTTACTACTGGGAAACCTTAGTGAAATATAAGGAAAATACTACTATGCCAATAGGATTTTCATCCTTTGCTTCTTTGAGGCCAAGGTGGTGTGTGATAGCTGGAGAGAAAGGAACTCATAAGGTCTGTGTTTGCACATTGCACCAAAATCCCAAACTAATGATATCTGCAATTGGTGACAAGGATTTAACTCACAAAATTCTTATTGATAAGGACTCTTCGGTATACAAATCCCAACCAAGCAATAATTAATTTTCAGGGATCTTCAGGCCAATACTACTATTCCATGAGAAAAGGGCCTACATAATATAGAAACACTGACATTTGTCTTATAAATGTTGTGTAAATGGGTTTATTGCCGCGGTCAGGAATTGGACAAAGTTGCTGAAGACGGTGGATAAACTTGTTCTGGAGTTTTCAAGAAAGCGACCATGACCTGGTAACAGAAAGTTTGTGGGGAAAAGGTACCCATCATTTTCTTGAGAAGATTCCATGCCTGCGTTGCAGGTGTAGAGAAAGACAAATTACCAGTAAGTTTTTTCCATGCCTATCTTTTAGTTGTATTAAGGAACCTTCTACATAAGGCAGCCTTTCTCTTATAGGCAATACAATTAACTGGAGTAGGGCGGGTCCACCATAGATTGAAAGCAGAATTCCTTTCCCATTGTAAGTGTTTACACTCATCTGTCCACCAGAAATGTTGAGGTCTCCTATCAAATCTTCCTGAACCAAAGGTGAAAGGTTTATTTGCAGAATCTTGTATGGTTTGTGTAACATGGGACACCATATCCTCCATAGAGGAATCATTATGATCTTTAACTCTCTATATGGAACTGAATGATGGAGAAGCAGCATCAGAGAAAAACTGTTAAAGACACTAGGTCTGTAATTCCAAAATACAGGCATATGGTTCTACCCCATATAAGGGCCAGGGATCAATGAATACCAAGATGGCACTACAATAGAGGTTGAGGGTAGCACTTGGCATTAAATGGGTGAATGTGAATAGGCCAACTAGGTGGGGTAAGAGAATAGCATCGGAATTCAACCAAGAAGGATAAAAGGAAGCACTGCCTTATTAATGGATGCAAATAATATTCTGGTTACAAAAGGGGTGATGTCCATATATATCACATATCATTATCATAGGATGGGGAAGTTGTCCTATAATGTTCATTTAGCCTGCAAAATTTATAATGGATTTGTAAATTAGATAATAGACACATACCCATTGGCAGACCCAATTTTGTATGCAAGGAATTCCATTTCCATTAGGGAAAGCCTCTGATCTTTTAACTCTTTATATGGAATCGAATGATGGAGAAGCAGAATACAGACCCTTCCTATTTGTCTGTCACTATGTCATAAAATAAGTAATAAATAAAAGTAGGTTTTAACCATGTTTTTGTAATTCCATGAGGATGGTTGTTGTGGTATTAGATAATATTTATATCAGGAGTTTTTTTCATAAGGATTGAGCCATTCCAAAAGACAATTACTCTGGATAATGGGAAATAATCAAGTGAAAGAATATCAAATATGTCCGATGAGATGAAGAGTGCTTACATATAGATTGTGTGGTACATATCAACGAAAAATTTGGAAATAACAGGAACAATTATGAAAAGAAGGAAGAAACCATTGAGTTCATACGTTCATCATCTGAGGAGGCAAAAATGGAGGGGGGGGGGGACATTTTTTTCTTATTTCCCCCAGACTGTTTAATTGAGGAAGAGAACATTCCAAGGGGGTTGACTAATGGGGGGGTCGAGATTAAAGGGCAACCAGTTGCCGATCAGAACTTATTTCATAGGATAGGCCTTTGGCTGAAGAAAAATGTTTCCCATTCTACAGAGGGATGCCTCAGCCTGCCCATTATCCATCTTCACATAGTAATTTCTCTCAGTAAGCAGATAGGATATATGGAAGATACGAGTGGCATAGAAGACCTGTAAGGGCAGTTAGGAAGCAGACTTGGTCGATGTAGCAGTCTGATGATGGAAGTATCTTAACTGGATTAATTTATTGCAAAGCTGGGTCAGTGGTATTTTCCCCAAGTACACCAGGAAATCTTCGTTATTGGCAAGCCTAAGATAGACTGGCAGG
>JABUQX010047204.1:12500-23604 GCA_015478945.1 Trachelipus rathkii
ACTGTTACTTGCTTTACAAATATAAATACATTTTTGATTTCAGCAAGCAATCTCATTTGAGAATAGTTAAAAAAAATTTATTTTATCTAATATTTTTATCAAAAAACTTTGTATTCAGTATAACTGAAGTCTAAAGTGTGCTCTGAGTAACTTACCCATTTCTGCGTAGTACGAGCGCAAGAGATTTAACCAAATAGTTTTTTTATTATGCTCTGTAGAAAAGGTTAATTTTTCTTTTTATTCCTTTTTAGGGGGTTCGAGCCAAAGGAGGGACAGAGGGGGGGACGAGTCTCTGTTGTGCCAGTAGGCCAAGAGACCTGACTGTGGTCCATATTTATGGTTTCACCTTGGGATATTTTTAGTTTTAATAAAAAAAAAATGACATTCCAAACTTTGAATTTCCTGGAGAGCTAGAGCTCCTTCGTTCTTCTAATAAATGATCATTTCATACAGATTTTCCAGCATTTTTAACAATTTTAATTTTTTCCCAAAGAGCTTATTAAATGTTTGTGGAATTTATGAATAAACTGTCTCCTGGTTAAAATTTTTTTATTTTCCTGTTTTTTAGCTATAGTTTTTTTGTTTACAATGCATGTTGCTTTCTGGAGGCTGATATATATTAATATATTTGTAATATTTTAGATTTGGTACATATATTAAATGTATAAATCGGTGATTTAATTGTGTATTAGATACTAGAAAGTACTATTAAACACTGTTGAAGCTGGATTTTTTTCTACAAATTCTACAAATAGCACAAACACGATATTCATAAACAGTTAGAGGTGGAATTTGCATTTTGTTAATGGTAGGAAAAGAACTCAATTCTCTTTTATTTTCATAACTATCATAGCAGTATCAATAAATTATTAGCCTTAATATTATAAATTTGTTTTAGAATCGTACATCTGTCTTTTCTACTTCTCACAATTACTTGCATCAGCGCGAAACTAGAAAACGGACATAGGTGTCTTCAAACCTCTGAGATCAGAGGTAACTTTTCATTTTTTTACTTACAATATTTTAAATAATCTAAAATTATATATTGATTGATTAAAAATTGAGGATGTAATGTAAAACTGATGTACCTTATACTCCACAGGTACTAGGTCTGGGAGTGAAATTGTGTGAATTAAAAACAAAGTGAGGCCGAAAAGACTAAAAAGTGCATAGTATCATTAATCACAAGTCACCTTCTACTGTTGAAAAGCTAACTAAACATTGAAATAAAAATGAAGGTGATTGTGTTGCATTGGTGTATAAAAAATTTAAACAAGTGGTACTTTAGTGCTACAATTTACTGCGGAAAATAGGATTTCATTATAATAAAGAGTTAAATTTGATTACCTGATTCTATAATAAAATAATATTTATACTGTGCAGAATATTATAGGCATTAATTATTAATAATAGAGATTTCGTTGCATATTAATTACCTGCAATGAAAGAAACCAATTTAATTATTTAAAGCAAGTAAACCTAAAATCATCCTACAAGCAAACCTGTTAGTCAAATGATACGTTTTTTTTTTGGGTAATTTTTAAGGAAGGTAAAAATAATAATTTTTTTAAAGCAAATTAATAAACACAAAAAATAACATTTAGCCGGCAGGAATGCCCTGATCTCATTTTATAAGCAAGTTTTATGTTTATTTTTTCTTAAATATCTGTCTTTTTAAAGATATTATGAGGCAACTTACATTGATTATACTTAAAGATAAATATAATTTTTTTGTAAAATTGATTTTTATGTTTATTAAATTACATAATAGTTCATAGCTTATTCTTCCCTTATCCCCTGAGTTCATATATATATTGTTAGAGCTGATGCTGCTTAAACTAAGGATTAAATAAAAATTTAATTAAAGGTAAAATAATATTTTCATGTTTTTCGATTCCAATTGTTTTAATTTTTGTATCTTATTCTTTTAAATTCTAATTCTATTTATTTTATATTTTTTTTCTGAGTGTATTGGCCATTATCTCAATTTCAAACCACAAATTTCAAATACGGTAACATTATATGGGAAGGGAACGGTGGCAGTGTATCAGGGGTTTCTGAGTATTCACAGGTTTAGTGAAAACCTGGCTAAAGGGTTTCAAATTCTCTTTATTCAGGATATTACTAGTGTTTATTTTGTTTTTTAAATTCTTTCTTTTTTCATATCATTTAAGTATTCACATTCTTGTCTTTTACTTATTTTTTTCTATCTTTATGATTGTCTATTATTTTATTTAATTTATACATTTCCTGAAAATGTTTTGAGCAGTACTCGCAATTAAAAAAATTCTTAACATATTCGTGAATAGCTGCTAATGTTTATCGTGAGAGAGTCTACCTTTGTTTTGCCCTGCTACTTTATCTTTTTTCCTTTTTTTTTGTTTTTCTGGTTCTCCTTTTTTTTTTGTTTGTTCAATTAATCATATTAAGAGCATCAACTCCACACTTAGTTTAGTTTCCCTAATTCCGAACTTCTGGATAGTTCTTTGCTTGCCGGACTCTTTTGTTGTTCCACTATAGTCTACTTACTCTGATTTATAAGACACCGATGTCTCATTTCTGTTGTTAACTATTAACTTAATTAAGAATCAATTATCCCATCTATCTATTAACTATTAACTTCAATAAAGACAGAAATATCCCATCTATTAATTCCATCTATTACATATTATCCAGTATAATATCCTCGGGGCGTTCGATCCGAGTAATGGCGACAAATACAAGCGACGTTTCGGGCGGCGACATTTCGGGCGAGATTCGTGCGGACATAAAAACGACGGTCGAAAAAATCGAAATATCCACTTCTATCTCTACATCCATAACAGATGCATCAGGGTTTTTGGCTAGCCAACCAACAACCTTGATGACGTCTGTTACTCCGATTATGTCAATAACGTCCCAACCCACTGTGGCTGAGTCTTGGGTGATGCAGGTAGCTGCAACACACTCGACAGGTTCAGTATTTCCCTTGTTTACGATGTCCCCTCCAGTAGCGGCAACGGTGACACAGTTAAGTTTGCCAGCAGGAATTCCTATGAATAGACCTTTTGATGGTGGAATACAGTCGGGGATGAGCGGAGCACAACCCCAGATGCAGTATACACAATTTTTGCCCCCACAACAGGTTCCAGTGCCAATGGGTGGTATACATCAGGGAATACAACAACCAAACCCTCAAACTCAGACACAAGATAACCCCACTATGTTACGAATATTAGATCAGAATCAACAGACCTTGGATATGGTCACACAAATGATGCAATTGATGTTAAATCAACAACAACAAAAGTCAAAGAAAATGATTCCTGTAGGAAAGTATGATCTTGAGAATGGGGAACCTTTTCCACAATTTTTGCAAAGATTTGAAGAGTATGCGCTGGCAACTTATCCTAGTTCTACGGTTGATGGATGGAGAACCTATTTGGGTTTGCACCTGGAGGGAGCCATAAAACAGGTGTATGATGTTCTCATGAAATCGAATGCAAGCTACGCTAATATAAAGAAAGAACTGACTGACTGGTTTGGTGAATATCTACAAAAGCAAACAAAATGTGACTTAAGTACTTTTAATGCAGCACAGATACTGACAGATGAAACTATTCCACTATATGCCTTGCGGTTGCAAGGACTGGCAGAGAAAGCATTCCCGGGAACAGATGTTAGTGCTATGAAGATCGTTCGAGAGAAACTAATTAAAAGCCTACCGAAATCCGTACAGGATCTAGTAAATTCACTTATAGTAGTCTGCGAATTATCTATGAAAGGTGCTCCACTTTCTTGGGAGGGCTTGGTGAAGCTGATTGACGATAATTATTCTAGAAAATGCATGGCAGATAAAACTAGTAATGACTTACAAAAGGGTAACACTCCTGTAACAATTCAACCGGAAGTTATAGATTTAACTCCAGCAGTTCCTATTAAGCCACAACAGCCAACTGGATACACTGCTCCATCAGCGGTTGGATCAGTGTGGTCGATGCCGTTACAATATTCAGGTTATTCGGTGCCCAGTAACTATACAAATAATGTTCAAACTCCAGCCGGTATGCCGTCCTTTGTTTCATCTTCGACACCGCAGTACTCAGGTACCTGTAAATATCCAACTTATGTAAACAGTTTCGCGAATCAAATGGCACACCCACCTAGGTTTCCCATATCAGCGGGGCACTATGCATATAGTGCAGTAAATACAAGTGCAAATCGTCCCCAATCAAACATGACAAATATTCAAGCAAATAGACCTTCAATTCAAAATCATCCAAATACAGGCCCAGGTCCATCTTTAATTTGTAATTATTGTAAAAAATCCGGCCATGATGTACGAGAATGTCGGTTACGACCCAAGTGTCGTTTTTGTGGAAAAAGGGGACATGTGGCGGATGAGTGCTATATTTTCAAAAACAAATGTATACGATGTGAAGTTGAAGGGCATGTAGTTCAGGATTGTCCCAACCGACGGCAGAGGACATCACAGGAAGAAGGTGCACAAGGATGTCCTATCTGTAGTGGTGAGCATTTAGGAATCAATTGCCCACAGAGGATACAACCACAAGTGACTAAACGAGGGGGAAACTAGGACGCTCTGTGGCAATTGACCCTCCCACGGAGCCTCTAGAGGAGAAGGGTGCAATACCGAAGAATTATAAGAATTCAGAACCCCAACGACAGAGTGAAAAGAAAAATCCTGTGATGGTGGTTGATGGGTCACAACTACCAACAGTCACAATAAACAATGAGGACAAGTGTAGTCACGAGGAACCACTTCCGGAAAAGGTTTCTCAGATGGAGCCTTCTGCGCCTCCTCTGGAAGACGAATCTTTAGAATTGTCGAAAAATGAATACGAGGAAATAAAACCACAAGAGAAACAAAGTTGTCCTTCTATTATTGCAGCACTTCCACATATTTTACAAATCCCTATTATTAATGAGGAACAACCCTCACTCCAAATTCCTTATGAAGAGCAAAATGATCATATTATCCATATTACGAATGTCTATAATCCCACAGAGGATGCTCTAGTATTAGGAATATTTATTATAGGTTGTAAAAATAGTACACCATTGAAAGCCTTGGTGGACACTGGTGCTTCTCTGAGCCTTATCACAAATAGGACTTACGAGTTGTTGGATAAGAAAAAGTTTCCATTGCAACCTTCAACATATACGGGTGTAAAGGGTATAGGAGGAGTAGTTTTTCCTGTTAATGGTGAGATTGAATTACAATTAAAACTTTCTGCTTATAATCACCTCATCAATATCTTTTGTGGTGGTGGATGACAACGTGACAGGACTGCATTATTTTGGTTTAATTGTTGAAAAAAAAAAAAATTGCAGATAAAGAAAGAAAGAATTAAATTAAGAAGAAAATCAGGTCATAATGCTAATTACAGTGAATAACAAAGGATATGAGGATTAATGGAACAGAACATAATTTAAGGAAATTGCTGGTAGTAAGCGAGGATACATAATTTCTCCTATAAGTGTGTGTCAGTCCTATTGCCTACAGTATAGTCATTATAGATAAAAACTCCATCCATATATTTTTCCTACTTCCTCAGGCGATCAAAACCAACTAATCGTTTATTAAGATTAAGCGGTGTTCCCGTAATTTTGAAAAGTGTCTCAGGTTTTATATCAATAGTTTTAACCTAAAATACATTAACTAAAGGAGGGGCTATTCTTCCTGGAAATATCCCTGTATGGCTCCATTGAAAGATGATACCAGGAGATTAGCAGAAGCCACAAGATAATTATGAAGAATGGACATTGGACAATCTGAGAGAAGCCTTTAAATTGGATGAGACTGATGAACAAAAAGATCAGGTTCTACAGCTTCTAATGAAGTATCCACAAGCTCTTAGTTTGGGAGATTCAGACGTTGGGTGTACTGGAATCCTGAAACATTCTATTGATACGCTTATAGATGATCCAGTAAATGATTTGGTTAGACGTTGACAAGGTCCTGTATGAGGTGGAGGAAGCGTGTCAAAAATTGGAGGCCGACGGAATTATCCGACGGTCCTGCTCTCCCTATTCTGCGCCAATAGTCCCAATTCGAAAACCTGATGGAACTATTAGGCTGTGTATAGATTATAGAAAATTAAATTCCATCACAAAACGAGATGCTTTTCCTATTCCCAATCTAATTGATACATTGTTTAGCTTACAAGGGATGAAGTACTTTTCTACAATTGATTTGATCAGGGCTATTACCAAATTGAAATGGAAGAAAGCAGCATCGAAAAAACGGCGTTCTCCACTCCATTGGGCCATTGGGAATTCCTACGAATGCCTTTCGGACTTAAAAATGGACCTGCGGCATTCCAACGAGCCATGCGGCTGGCTCTAGGTCATATTCCTTGGAGCGAGGTTATGATATATTTAGATGACGTCCTAATTATTAGCGACAGTTTTGAAAAACATCTTTCCATTTTGGAAGAAGTTCTTACAGCTTTTCAGGTGGCAGATCTCAAATTAAAACCATCTAAAAGCTATCTAGTAAGAACGGAAGTAAAGTTTCTAGGTCATATAATATCAAGCCAAGGATTAAAACCATTACAACTTAAAATTGAAGGTATTCTAAACTTTCCTGAACCAAAAACCACTCGCCAGGTCAGACAGTTCATGGGAATGGTAAATTTTTACCGAAGGTATATCCCAAATTGTTCGGTGATCGCCAAGCCATTGTTTGATTTGTTGAAACACCAGAGAAATGTCCCTTGGACTGAAAAATGCCAACAAGCTTTTGAGGAGCTAAAACGGATATTAACTTCCCCGCCATTATTATCATATCCCGATAGGTCTGAGAAAGCTGCTCCATTATTGCTCCATACTGATGCCTCTGGAACAGGTGCTGGAGCATGCCTTAGTCAGGTGCAAGGTGGAGAAAAGAAGCCCATTTCCTATATTTCCACTGTTTTCTCCAAAGCACAACGTGGGTTACCACCGAGAGAGAACTTGCAGCTGTTCGATGGGCTGTTTCGATCTTTAACCCTTTTTGTATAATATGAAAAGTGCTTATTAACGGATATAGCCTTACTATTTTGCAAAATAATGCATTGGTTAATCAGAGAGTCGCTAGAATCCTAGAGAATTAAATGAATCGACTATGATTATGATTATGTTCAGGTAAGGATCACATAGCTTGAGATCGCGTTATCCGCTCTTCCAACTACCTAGTGGATACAAACCAGTGAATATGCATTCGGCAGAGCCGCCGGTGATTAAATGAAATAAAATGCCTGGGTGGGGAGATTCCTTTATTTATGTGTTTCTTTCGAATATTTGAAGATGAAGGCATGGAGATCACATTTACAGATAGAGTTAGGTTATCGATGAATTTATTAATAACAGGAGGTAATATATAATCTTCAGTTGGCAAGACAAAGAAGCAATAAAGTATTAAAACAGCTCAATTAAAAACTTGGGACATTCCTTTTGTCATAGCATAGATGCTTTTACGGATCTTTATAAGCGAAGAGTGTTGGTTTACTATAGTAAGACCCATCCCTTGGTTTTTGGAAACCCAAACCATGGAGGGGTGTGCTATTTGTTTTGTAAAAGTGGAGTGCATTATAACCTACTACACTTGGTTAAGAGTTATGATATTCCTAATTCCGCAAGGGGAGCGTTGTGTACCATTGAAATTGAAACTATAGAAGAGGTGAACTTGGAAAATTCAGAAATGATCACGTTTGATGACTCTGGTGAGAACGATATTGCAAACTTGTTTGAAATGTTTGACTTCCCCGCGAAGTGGGTTGAGTTTGGTGGGGAGGAAGCTGCTATTAAGGAAGGCACTACAAATTTATTCACAGAAGTTGATGAAAGCAAAAACAGAAGTAACAACTCATCAAAATTGTTGTATTTTCGAATTTTTCTATGATAACGACTTCCCAGGATTCGGTAGAGGTGTTAATGGATCATATTAGACAGTGTCAAGCAAATGATCCTTTACTGAAACGATTAAAGAATGCACTTCTGCGGCAGCAGGCTTTTCTGGGACCATTAAAAATATTTAAATTTTCTAAGAATTTTTTATCCATAATCGATAACAATATCATCCATAAAAATAGGAATGATTCAATATCATTACGTAGTATCCTTTTCTTTCGCGGTTCAGGTGGCTATAATAAACACGATTTGTACTGTGGGCAAGGAAGCTTCTTACGCTTTTTAATTGGAAGATAATCTGGCACCAAAATTAAGGGATATGTTGCGTGACATTTTCCCGTCTGTTACAGTGTAGGTAGCAGATCTCTAATATATATATCTCCCCCGATACGCTGAAAAATTAATACAGATCCCATTCGACGTTGGTGGTGTTTGATTTGTTTGGCAGTTGCCAAATCAGCCAAAGAACATTTACGCTTTGTGTTAAATAGATATTATAGCAAAATGGATAGCGGCGGTTCCATTCGTAACAAAGCATCATCATTGGTAATGTAGCATTGCACACGTTTGCAGTACTACAATAATTCATTCGTTTATTGTCAGATAACGCAAAGAATTTTAGAGTTCCAGAATTTTGAAAGAATTGCTTGCCACAATAAGGGTATTAACAATTTAATGCACTCCCATATAACCCATCATCTTAACGTATTACTGAGAGAGTTAACGCAATTTACTTTCAATATCTTAGGTATCTTAACAGTTCAAATCTCTGGGATTAATGTTTGCTCAAGTGGTCTTAACCTACAACCATTTGTGCATGCGCACAGCTTAAAGACTCATCAGAATAATACCAAGAGGTCATGATCGCGACTAGACTCCCTTGGAATTTGATAGTATCTGGAATGGGCAATAAATTTCTCTTTTTTAGGATCAGTTGGTGGCGCCTTGAAGTTGAGCTGCCACGGGATTTAACAAGCAAATAAATTAGACCGTTATAAAGGCCCAATGAGGATTATTAAAGTTAACTCCAATAATGTTACATATGTTATTAGAATCCCTGGAAACTAAGATATGGTAGTAAGTACTATATCGAAGTTTTTGAAGAGGTGGTTTAATTCCCTCCCAAATACTTTAGTGCAATACTGGTTTCAGATCTTCTACAAACAGACTCTATAGAGGAAATTTCGGCGCCAGCATTGACGAGTCTGTGCTTCAACCCTCAAGCTGCAGAAAGGAAGCCAGAGGGTGAAATGAACCTCTTTGATGAGTTTGAAGATTCTCAGACTGAATGAAATGTGATATTTCTTTGGGATTCCCTGATTAGAAGAAGGGAGGACTCACACGGATGATCTTGTGCAATGTTGAGAAAAGTTTACTCCTAAACAGACAGGCTAGATATGAATTGGAACAAGTAAGTATTTTACCTTCTATTTTATTACCCACTCTTCCTCCTAATATTCCTTTTTCCTCTGTCCCTTCTATTCCTATTATCTCTCCAGTCTCCAATTTTACTCCTTCAGTCTACTCTCTTGGTCTTCCTAGTGAACTTTCTTCTTATAATCTTGCATCTCTCTTTAATATAATTACTTCTCCATATTCGAATCAATCTTTCCATTCGCCAAACTTTTCTGAACTGTCCAACCTCTTTACCTGTTTCTGAAACTTCTACTTCACCTAACTTACTCTCTTATACCCCTCTTTATATTACAGATCAACGAAATCAGATGGTCCCATATAGATATGCCAGAAGATTGTCGTGTGAGGATCTCCAAAAGAAACTGCTCTTCATAAACTCTCCATTGAGAGAGGTCGAACGAGTCGGACTTGTGTCTGAAGAAAACGGAGAAGTTTCCGAGGCAGTGGCCATTCTGAATGTATCAACACCTAGATCGGCGATTTCTTCAGAAGAAAGAATGGAACCATCCCCACATCTAGAGAAGAAGGAAAGTGACGAATTAATCACAGAAACAGGTCAGACCGAAGAAAGTTCTGGAGATTACATAGCCTCTCGTACAAGAATGAGAAGTGTCGGAAGATCTAGCGAAATGCCGTGGATCCAACCAAGGATATTAGAAAGAAAACGGTATCCACCTCGTCAATAAAAGGAAATCTATATATATATATTGTAGTGGTTAGTGATAAAAGATAGTTGTTAACTAATTAAAAGATAAAAGAATTGCATTGTTTATATTGTGTCATTTGTTATGTTGTATTTTATAATAAATTGAAGTAATTGAAAATAAATATCTACATTCTTGTGTTTTAATTGCGCGCGTCGTATTAAAAAAATCTCGGAAAGAACGCCTGAACCGTTATAAAATAAAAACCTTTATCCATATTAAAATAAATCTCCATTTTCTATGATTAATTAATATAAATTCTAGTGTTTAAAATTATCCTTTTTTTTATTTTTTTGTTCTAACGAATATATTATATCGTTCCAGGTATTATTTCTGGGACATTCGTGGGTCTCCCATATGGAGTCCGCCTACGAACCTACTCTAAACAATCCAGGCCATCATCAGGTAAAGTTTGTACGAGCATTAGTGCCTCGTTTTGAAGATCTGCCTCGAGTTATTGATAGCGGAATTGCCTCAGATACAACTGATGTGCTGGTATTCTCATTGTACAGGATGGCCTACACCTTGGTACAATGGAGGCAACCTCGTTCACGTTCAGAAAGACGAAGAGATACTTATGCGGTATCTCTTCCTAATATTAACTTTAGAGCGGAAGACGCTATTACTCCCATCAATGAAATAATTGCGGCAGTCAAGAGATATTGCCCCGATGCTAGAGTTTATTTGGTAATTCCAACCTTGCCTGATCTCCCCTATTACAATTACCATCGCCACGTAGCTTATGCTCCTTCAGAAGTCAGAGATTGGTATAAGCATGAACTACCTAGAACATCGGCAAGGGAGTTAAATGAGGATTCAGTCCTTGTGTATAATGAATTGATGCGCCTACATTCTGCAGAAATTAGATGGCCTGGAAAGCACACTTTATCCATATCAGAGGCTCTTAAATTTATGGGAAGTAGGACAACGAAACAACTAGAGTCATTGTTGGATATGGACAATGAGATTTATTCACTGGGACCAAGAGGATTTCTTGTAGATGGAGTTCATCCTTCTAAAGACTTGACAAATGCATTCTGGGAGATGTTGTATGAATACCATATACTGGACTATGGTCGTCGACCACGATC
>JABUQX010047205.1:0-12500 GCA_015478945.1 Trachelipus rathkii
GAAGCGGAGAGACGACCCACATATAATTTTATTACCGTCATGCTAGCCATAATATTTTGAGTACTCCGTTTCCAATTCTTATTCTGCTCATATTTGGGTTTGAATATACCATTAATTCATATTAAATACTCATAAATATCCTATAGCAAATGTAATTTCTTATAGTACTAACCGTTCAAATTACATAATTAATAATCTTACTTAATATAATCTAATAATATAATAATATTAGTGTAATGCACCGATATACCTTTATGGGTAAATCGGTATCGGTATCTAGGTTAGGTTTAATCGAGTAGTCGCTCTTTTGATGGAATATCGTAATCGGTTAATCCCTTGGTACTCGAGGAATTTTTGTTATGTAGTAGTAGTAACATCGGTATCTCATAGGTAACATCGGTATCGGTATCGTGCTAAAAATTATTGTATCACGATTAAAATAACCTTTAACCGATTCTACATATGGCAATCATCCTAATACCGGCACTTTTAAAAATGTTAATCCAAACTAAAATTTCCCCAAAATATATACCTGACAACACAATTTATTGAACTAGATCTTTACCTATTTGAATTATTACAATGAGACATTTAACAATAAACAATTATACTTAAAAATAATAAATACATAATAAAATTAGATTAAATAATAATGAATAAGGGTCAAATGCTTATTAGTGAAGTCGGTAAACTTCACGACTCTACCCTCATCTTTCAAGAGCACGACCAGCAAATATAAATTATTAATATACTATATATATATAGTAATATATAATATTATATATATATACTATATATCACGTAACCTCATGCTCCCCGACTTGCTGAAGATGTGGTGTTGGTAGTAAAGAAAGGTCTACTTGACGCCTTTAACAACACCTTTCATGGAAAGCAAGATTTGATCACGGAGGTTTTCAGCACCATTGCTATCAGACCCGAAGAAAATTTCAAAATTTCTTCAACTGCCGACGAATTCGAGAGGGTACTTCACCCTTTCTCTAGAAATTTTAAAACGTTTCAAAATTCCTGGTATTTCACATCACCTTCCATTTAATATATATATTTATATTAATATATATATTATATATATTATATATAATATATATATATATATAATATATATTATATATATATATATATTATATATACTACTACTACGTATACTATATATATATATATATAATATAATCACTATATATATATTATATATATATCAGCAATTTGTCTGATAGTTTCCTCTATCTATCTGACCCTTACTGGGCGCTTTTTCGTTTTTATTTTGTGCTTACGAAACCGTAAGAAATGCTCGGATTTGCGTTCGTTTTTGTTAACCGCAAAATCGTAAAAAATGCTTAACAAGCGTAAGGAATTTTTTCCTTAATTGCTATAAGGTTGCTATTTCCTGTGATTGTAGAATTTAGCACGTTCTTACGAATAAATTTCAATTGTTTGCAAAATAAAAGTAAACCTCGCAAGAAGTTGTGTTCATTTTTTGCAGCGAAATTTCAGGCAATTAGTACAGGCATTCAGGAGTGCCAAAGAAGTCTTATGGATTTTAAGTGTAGGTTTAATTTGTTTTTATATAAACAAATTCGATTGTTAACGATCTTCACCTTTAGAATAATTTTGAAGAATGGAGAATTTTGAAGAGATATACGGTGCCTATTGAGGTCATCGTGATCTCTGACAGCTATAATTCTCCTGTTGAAAAAGAAAAACATTATTGAAAAGGAATGCCCATCCCGTTTGAAGGCTCGCCCCATCTTAGTTGTAGGAAAAGTTTGACCTAACTAGTCGGATGTTACAGTTGGGCACATTTTATATTTGTAAACGATGTGTCACCTCAAGTTCATGGGGATGCTTCTTTAATCTTAAAGAAACTGTCTTGAGTTGGTTTGTTAAATAAAAAGATGATAAGAAAGCTTGCATTGTGGAAAGTTTTTCTTTTAAAGATATTTCTAATCTGAAAGTGAAGTGTATTGGCGTGGGTCCAATGCAGGAAAGCCGAGCATAAACAGGAAGTTTAGGTAACATCATATGCAGTTAGTTTTAGGACGCAATAAATGTTATCCGAGAAACCCACGAGTAAACAGTTATCACAAACAAACGTTAGAGGGATAACGCTAAACCTAGAAAATTTTCAGAGAAATGCGGATTTCTTCATCGGAAAACCTTGCACTCAAGAACAAATACAAAGGCTTGTGTATGGGACCTTTAGACCCCCTGCAATTTATGATTAAAGGAGAATAGAAATACAGAAATTAGTTCCAGGTAGGTTATTAAGTGGGCTTGCGATAAATTTTTTATCGCAAGCCCACTAATTCTTTACATGGGACTAATTTCTTTAGTTCTATAATCCTTTAATCATAACTGTAATCATACGAAGCGTTTTGCCAATAGACATGAATTTTAGTCATTTTCTTTGCTTATAATTTAGACCGTTTTCGTTTTTTTTGTCATTTGGCTTACGCTCGATAAGAAATCCTCACCCAGTTTTTAGTAGTAAATTCCTGTTTCAGGGTTCACCACTTCTGGAAAGTCAGGAAAAAAAATCATCAGGGAAGGTCAGGGAAGCGTTTTAAGATACGCTGAAAGTCAAAAAAATTCCTAAAAAGTCCGGGAAATTTTAACACATTTTCAAAAAATCATGATGAGGAGAGAAGTTGTATTTTCTGGCGATTGGGATCTCAGATGTTATTTCATAGTTTTTTTTTTTTACTATTTTTTTTCCTTACCTGTATAATTGTGGAATGAGAGATGTATTTGATAAGCGAATGAAAGGGATGGGCGAGGAACGACCAACCCATAAATCTACTTCTATCCCTGTTTTTCCTATTTTTAGTTCACTATTACCTAACATTCTGCTTCCTATTCTGTCCGTAGAGGTTTTCACAAGTTCATCCTTCCGATTGAAGGTGATTGTATATGGATATGTTTTTAGACTGTATGACTTATGACTTAATGTTTATATCTTTTTTGTTTTAGGGATTTATACTTTTTTTTTTATGTTTGACGAAGTGATTTCGATATTTGTGCAGTTGACAGCCGAAAACTCTCAACACCAAACCATTACAAAATGGTTATCTCGGTTCAAACCAAAGATGTATTCTAAAATGCAAACTGCTTTCTTTTAAAATGCTTTCTTGAACGTGAATCATTTTTACGGAAGTTCCAAACGTCAGACCCACTTGGTCCATTCCTGTTCACCGATTTACAATGTCTCGTACTAAATGTTATTGAAAGATTTCTTAAAGTCCAGTAAAATGCCTGCTCAAAACTAAGCTTTTTTGTATAAATTTACATGACAAAAGACAATTTGGGCGTGATGTAAACAGGGTAGTAATCTTGAAAATTTCCAAACAAAAAAAATTCTCAAAGAAGTCACTTCAAATGAAAGTAATATCTAAAATTCAAACTTGAATGCAGACTGTGCTAATCAAAATGACAAGAAAAAGATATTAGAAAAGATGTCCTCTGAAGTAAAAGCCTGTCCAAGGGCTCTCAGTCATTGGATCTATGTAATACATTTTTTAATCAGCCAAACAAGGAACCCAAAGATTTGCTTAGTTACTAGAGGCATTGTACCCAATACTGAATCACAGATTCTGTTGCTGATAAAGCAAAAACACAATACACTCTAACTTTGCAGTGAAGCTCATTCTACCCTTGAATTCAAAAATCAAAATATTCATACTCTTATGTTAAGAGATTTGATGAATTTTTTCTTCTATGGGAATCAATGTTATGAGAAATGTGGCAAATTTTTAAATTTAGGAACTGAACTATTTTTTCCATGGAAATGTGACAGTGGAAGGATGGTTTTCTGTAATAAAGCAATTTTAGTAAGAGAATCCTGAAGAACATAGTCTGATTTCTCAAAGAAACAGTGCACAATGCTAAAGATCTCATGAAAGTATTCTTAAAGTTCCTATCACTCAAAAAAATGTTGACATATGTAAGAGCTGGCCCAATAGAGATATGAAGAAACACTCCAAAGCAAAGACAATGTATTCATACAGATCAATAAACCTTAAAAGCAGAGAAAAGATGTTTAAAACAAGCTTGACAGAAGAAAAGACTCGCTATCCCCACTACACACTCCATAATTTCCAGGACCCGGCCCTGGTAGAATTAGCACATATTGCAGATTAGTAACAATTAGATATAAGCGCGTGCGATGGATTCATAGTATCTCTTCATAGCTCGATGAACTTTGGGCTCGTATCAAAACAAGTGTTGATGTATTTATTAATTTTAAATTGGATTTTTTTTTAAAATTGTTTATTCAATGATTGCAAACTTATTTAATTAATTATATAGTAAGCTTTAAATTTATTTTTCCGTGTGTGGGTAGAGATAGTATTTTTGGGTGAGGACTGAGGCTCATTATTAGGGACAGTTCATAAGACCAATTATGCGTTATTGGAAATATACCGGGGAGAAGACCTATATAAAAGCTATCGCATTGAGAGAGCGTATCGTTTGGCTGAATCGTGGAGTGAGCTACAGGTATTGTATCACGTATACGGATTACAGAGAAGACACAGAGGTTACTGTTAACTCACAGAACAGACGAGAAACTGATGTCCACCAGTGTTTCGGAATCCCGCTGAAGGTGCAGTCTCATAAGATTGATTCCTATATGACTCATATTTAATTTAGAGCACTAGAGTATTATAGTCTCTATTATACCTAATTATTTATAATGGTAATAAACTGTAATTATATATTAATAGACTTGACTAATAATCGATTAATAAAGATATATTATTATAAACATAGTCGCACCACAAAAATAACTGTAACACTAGTACTGAGTCAGGTAGAGATAAATATTGCACGTAAGAGAACTTAGGACCAAGGGATATAGTCAAGTGAGTAATTTAAATATATTTTAATAAAATTATTATAGTAGTGAAACCCTATGATGTTTAAACGACCTGCGATTTATCAGTTACGCTTCGGTTTAACTTAATTACTGTTTTTTTAAATCAATATTGGAATCATCAGTTTGATGGAGCTAAGTGGTATTATTGTTAGAATAAACAGAAATAAAAAAATAACAAAAAGTAATTATATCAGAAACTAAATACTTATATAATAAACATTAATGATATAAAAAGCGGCCATAGTATTTAGATAATTGTACGTCATCATATGTCATCGTATGTCATTTGAAGATCGTTGAATATATTTTCAGGTTACTGTAGGTCACTGTAATGATTATATTGTCCTTCTGGACAAATTGTCGCCTTTCTGGCAATAATTCCATTTATAATTGTTTGTTTACCATTTTTAAATAAAAAGACCGAATTACGATGCTTTATAATTCGGAAATAGTCAACACTAGAGACATCGATGTAAATAGCAACCAATATTGCCACCAGAGTAATAGGAGATGAGATTTACTCCTTTATTGTATTATAGGTTTAGAGCATTTCTATATTGAGATATACAGGCTGAGGTTATTTACACCGTGAGAAAAATCACACATAACTTCTAGCTATTTTCATATTTAACAGAGCAAATGGTGTGTCGTAAGACAAATACAAAACAGAAAAATGTGTGTCATAATCTATTACATAAATATACTATATCATATATACGGTTTACCCTTTTTGAGAACAAATTTAGTATCATATATTATAATAATAAGGTTGAGAAGAGAAGAAGGATTTCTAATATGTCTGAACTGTTTCTATAGTTCCGTAACTCATTTTATAATTAGAGGTACTTAAATTATGATATGGTAAGTGAGATTGAATAGATCGATCTTCACGATAAAATTATATGTAAGATCGAGAATCATTCACTAGTATAGTCCAGGTTTGAAGACCTTCATGATTACTATAGCACAGGAAGATATGAAGAATCGATACTAACAAGCTAGCGAGTATCCGAGAGAAGTATCGGGTACACGGCAGCGACCGAAAAGATTTAATGAAGAGCTGACTCAGTAATTACGGAACAATCGTGTCTCTCGAGTAGTGGAGAGATACAAATGTAGATGGCAGTATCTCTTGTCAGCGGGTACGAGAGTATCTAAGGAACACGTAAGATACTCTTTGAGATATTCCATACAGGATGCTATCGTACCTACTATAATTATATATTATAGAGTCTAAGTAAGTAAAAGTATTTACTTGCCTAGATTATAGTAATTCGAGTTATAGGTATGAAAAAATTTCAATGTTATAATATTTTAGATTACCCCTATATTTACTATACGAGAGGAAATAAAGAACGGGCGGATCACTACTAGTTATTTAATAGAGGCTTTAACACATAGAATAATACACTAATATTTCTTAAAAATTTAAATTTAATTCATATTAAATTATATTTGTTTATTCAAACTATAATATTAATAGAATTATATGAAACAGAATACTATTCTCATATACCGTATAATAATGACTCCGCTATCTTATCAAATTTTTTTTTTTATTACCAAACATTATTCTCTCGAAAGATAGGAAAGTACATAATTATATGTGAGAATAACACGAGCAGTGATTACATCATTACTGCAAATGATATTGAAGCTCTAAAATATTATGAAAATATATAAAATATATATATATCATTTTCATTTTAGCTCTTTAATTTATTGGTTATATCAATTGTTATATATTTATATCTATTATACTATATTTATTATTGACTCTTTACCGGTAACACCGACAGTAAATTTTTATTTTTCACTTGATCTGTTCTAATATATCTAAAAAATATTTAATATATGAAAGGTATATAAATAATATACTTATAATCAATAAGTATATATATAAAATATCAGAATATGGTTTAATTATATATTTAAGTGAATTTTGTCATCTTTGACTAAGTTAATATCCTTTATCTACCTCTGAGGATAATTAGTTATATATACGTATATTATATAAGAAATGATATTTACTCACTTCACTCTTCTATAGCTAATATCCAGTAAACTTATTTAAAAAATAGTCTCTCTATTAACTCTGAATTAATATATTAATAACTATATTAATATATAATAAATATATATAATTAATAATAATAATATATATAATATATAATATAATATATATGAATAATATATATATAATATATTATGTATATACACTAAATATATATAATATAATATTACACATTTATTATTATTTATATTACATATTAATTATATATATATTATATATAGTTATAAATATATATAATTAATAATTATATATATATATTATATATATATATATATATACGGGTTATAATAATAATATATTCTATAATTCTATATACACAACTATATAAAATATTATAATATATATAATATAATATTACAATTATAATATTGATATCTATTACTATATTTATATTATATATATATATATATATATATTATATATATAATATAATATAATAATATTATATTATATATTATACATATTAAATTATATATAATATATGATATAATATCATTATTTATATACTATAATATATAAAATAATATAATATTAATATTAATATAGTACTATTATTAATTTATATATATATATAAATATACTTATATAAGTAGCCGTTATCACGCACGGGGTATAGGTTGAACTGGGGTCTTAGCTATCACTCACCTTCGAACTTTTTTCCCCTCTCACTTTTTTATTGTGAATGTATACTTCATACTATATACACATGTTCTCGTAATATTATAATTACCTATAACATCAATAAAGATCCATACAATAATTATATTACTATCATCACTGTGAGAGAGCCATAGTACATTAATTATACAGCATAAAAGGGATAATGAAATATGGAATCTACTTATTGATAAACGAAAGTGCAGATTATCTTCCTAGGGGGACAAAAAATATAAGATAAAGAAATCTATACCACATCGATAAAAGAATAATGAATATGATGATATTAGATAATATAAAAATGACATAATACTAATAATACAATAATAATAAATAAAATAATACAGTATATATAATAAGTTAATTGGCGCCAACAATAATAAACATCAATCGAATAATAAAATAATAATAATAATAATCGAACTAACAATACTAATCTAATAATAATAATATTGCGAGATCCATGTGAATATTTACAAATTCAAATAGTAATTTCGAATGAGAGACTTAATATAATATAATAAATATATCCAGATAATAAATATCCATAGAGATCCATCAACTACGCATACTAGTAATCAATATAATCAATAATACATTTAATAATCAATACATGAAATACAGCAATACTCGATAATATAATAGATGATATTATAATAATGAATTATAGTATATTCGATCTTATCTCTAATAAGCAATAGGTATAGCCATAATAATACATAATAATAAGAATCAATAATAATATAATAATATATAGATATATAAATTATTAATGAATGAATAATAATAATAATCAATAATAATAATATAATAATAATATACAAAAAAATATTATGGGCCTTGAGAAAAATTGGGAATAACTTCAGCACAACCTGTGATCTTTGGCAAAAAACAGATTCACACAATGTTAAAAAAAAAAAATAAAATTAAAAAATAAATTAAAAAGATTTTCAAATGATAACAAAATCATTACTGATACCTTTTTTATTTTCAGATCCATCTTCGAAGAGGTATAGTGGAATATCGGTATCTTTGGGATCACAACCTAGGCATTCTGCTCCACTTTCCTCTTGGCTCATTATTCAAACTCTTACCGATGTAAGGAAAACCGATTAAAAGGATATTATTAGTTGTTTAGTTAGCCACCAAAATGGTAGAGTCAGGCTGAGTTTGGAATAACATATATATTAATAATATATTAGTTAATATATAATTTTATTAAGTATTATATAATAAATATATAGTATAGTAACCCAAAACTCAATCGAGATAGAGAAGAGTAGAGATAACGAGAAAAAGAGATGGGAGAGAGAGAGAGAGAGAGAGAGAGAGAGAGAGTGAGAGAGTAGAGAGAGAGAGAGAGAGAGAGAGAGAGGAGTGAAGAAGAGGAGAAGATGAGACGAGAGAGAGAGAGAGAAGAGAGAGAGACTGTGAAGGAATGATACATGTAATTTCAAAGATAATGCGACTTAGCATACATGTGGTTTTGAGTTATGTGGTAAAACATGGTCATGATCTATAGTATATATATGATATATATATAGTGTAGTATTATAGTATATAATATGATAGTTATATATGATATATATATATATATATATCATACTATATATATATATATATACTACTATATATGTGTGTGTGAGTTGGTGTTGTGTGTGTGTGTGTGTGTGAAGAGAGAGAGTAGAGAGATGGGGGGGGGATCTTTATAATTAAAGAAACACTATAGCAAACCACTACGAGACCTTGCTAATAAAGTCAAAGAACTCCAAGCTATCAGCATACCTCATATAAGACGCCATGCCTACTAAAACTTAGACCCCCCCTTTACAATCCATTGAGGCGATTCATATTGCGTCAGTCAGGAGTCTGATCACATTCACATTCTTTGACGCTTGCAACAAGTCGTTTAAAGCCAGGCTATCGATGTGACTTTGAGCTCTTTATCAAATCTTCAAGTATGTGGTTTTATCTTCAGCGCTCTTCCATGAGTGTTGTTTCTCTTCCTTTTGGCCTTATGGTGAGCGTATCATGGAGAGGAGTGCTTCTCACAAGGTCTTTTCAATGGTGTGTGCTCTTTGTATGATGTATATATGTGATGACTGTTGTACCAGGCTCACATAGGTCTTTCCATGGTATATGTTCTCTCATGTTGGTGTTCTATGTAGGGATTTTTCTTTGTTCAGTATACACAAAGGTTTCCGTTGCGTCCTTCATCATCTAACGGCTTCACGATGGCGACTCTTACGCCAATGGATGTAGACATCATACAATATTATTTTTGTTATTTTAATGGTGTTAAACGTTCTTTTGAGGGTGGATGTAGGTGCCGTAGACGCCTATGTACAGACTATAGTGCACTACGTACAAGGCATGGTTCTACAGACTCGAGTGATGTGTATTCATTAACTCTGAGATGGCCTCATTCATGAGTGTTTGCCATGGTTCTCCCAATGGTAACTCGGCTAATTTAAAGACTTAACCAAATAGTATATAAAGAATCAACACGCAGAGAAAGGATTTCGTAGAAGACAAGGAGAATAAACTCAAAAAACCGAAGAGAAGACGCTCAGGAGCAAAGAGATAGTCTAGAAGAGAAAGAAGTAAAATCACACACAGTCAAAGACCTGACTTTTCCTGCAGCTTTAACTGTAGTTCTCATATTCACGTGTAGAAACAAATTATTATTATCTATTCTTTACAGCGAGCTCGTAAAACAAACCTTGTACATGAAACTTGAAAACAAATTATGCTTTATTATTTTTATTATTTTATTAAAGATTTAACTGTGCAGTTTCATATTCCACGTGTAAGAAAAATTATTATAACTACTACTTTTACACAGCTCAGACTCTTAAACAAATAGTTGTACATGAGATAACTGTGAAAACAATTATGCTTATTATTATTATTATTAACATTTACACCAGCTCGTAAAACAAACGTTGTACATGAACATGTAATTTTTTAAGCATTATTTAATTATTATTATATTATTTTTATTATTATTATTATCATTATTATTCTATTATTTTTATTATTTAATATATTAATATTTATTATCTTTCTATCTTTATATTTCGAAGATTTATAGACTCTTAGTGAACCAGAGTATTTAAAGCACTGAAACAAATTATTATTTTTTGTATTATTTTTATTATTATTATTATTTTTTTATTATTTTTATATTATTTTCATTTTTACAAATTTATTTTATAGTATTATATTATTATATTATTTTATATTATTTATTTATTTTTATTTATTATTTATTCTATTCTCTATAGTGTATTGATTTGATGATAAACTCATTATATTTACTGAGTGAGAATCAATTCATATATATACTTAATATAGATACTATATATATATATATATATATATATATATAAACACCTTTGCCAACCATAGAGATCCTACCACTAAGCAAGTTTTTCTTATGCCCCGAAAGAAATATCCTGTAATGAATGGCAATATCCGCACAATGTCACTCGCCCAAAGCAGATTATAAAAACAAACTAGTGTACATAAAATATCACATTCTTAAGGTTACAATATTTAACTATTTCAAGAATAACCTTTGCTACCAAGTACTACTAACTATAAATATGCTATTTAACTTAATTCTCGCACGGTTTACTTTTCCACCTTTTAATTCGAATATGGTTATAGCTTCGCCAACTCTGGGAATTTCATGTTGGCCTATGATTTTTTTCTCACCAGAAATGATCTATAAGAAAAAGAAACCTGCATTAAGAATTTATATAAATTATCAATCAATTAAATTTGGGTATAATAAAGGTACCTAAAAACCCTTACCACAAAGGTTTATTTCACGCCATTAGGTATTAATAAATCTTTTCTAGTAAATATATGGAGTATACTAACACTTCGTCGCGTTAAGATCTTGTAAAAGACAACTTAAACTGAGCATAAAAATTACAGAATACTAGAATATGGCTTTGGTTTTTCACCTACTAGGAATACGTTTTACTAATTCATTAGAAAGATTTAAAGTAGCGAAATAGCTTCCATCCCTCATCAAATCTACATTCATAGGACTTGCAAATTCTAGTTTAATGTCAGATCAGATTTCTCTGAGTCATCTTGAATGTGTAATGAATGATCCCCATATGCCCAAAATATATCAGTAAGAAACTTCACAATTCGTTGGTATTTAATATCACCTTACTTCAAAAAAAATGGGATGCAGATCGTAATATCTTATATTTATTCATCACTCTCTTATTAAGTTTAAACTAACATGTAACTACGCAACAAATATTGTATGTTGTCAAGGAATATAAAATACATTTACTTCATATTAAAAATTAAATCTTGATAAAAATAACAAAACAAAAATTATTAAGTTTAATGAATAGAATTTACTTAAATTTACACAAAATAAGGTTGACTGAAAGGAAGGAAGGAGCTCACGCCACAATGCAAAAGCGTACTTTATATATATTATTTTTAAGATCACTTGTGAGCCTTAGCATGGCAATTTATGTTAAGAAAACATAATACTTAAAAATTAAAACATTTTTGCAATAATTTTCAAATTACAAAGCAGAATCTTTAAACGTCAATGAAAATTTTATAATCTTAATTTTCTACTGACACAATTCCACTGAGTTTTCTTTTACACAACGAATGCATGATATATATTATATATATATATATAATAGTATATACTATATTTTATAGTTATAATATATTATATATATTATATATATATATATTATATACTATATTATACTATATATGAATTATATATATATTATGATAAAATTCAATTACAAAACTGTTTATATTTAAAAGCAATATAAACTGTTAAAAAGGATTGTAACAAATAAAAAACTATTACTAACAAATAAAAAA
>JABUQX010047205.1:15000-22703 GCA_015478945.1 Trachelipus rathkii
ACGATCGTGAAATGGTATGCTATGTAATGCAGAGAAAATCGCGTTTGGTAACCAACAATGAGTTACAACCAGCGAGGAGATAATGAATGGAAAGAGGAACATATTAACTGCAGAAATTATAGACCGGGAGGGGGGAGGGATTGTCCCTCGATATTTTTTATATATATATATGATATATTTATATATATATATATATATTATATATATATATATAATATATTATAGTATAATAGTATTATATTATATATATATATATATATAGTATTATATATATATATATAGTAATTATATATAAATATATATATATATATTATTAACAGAAACTCGGCGCGCCTATAATTTTTTTGACTGCGCCTGCGCCTATGCGCCTATGCCGCCGGAACTAGTGCGCCTAGCGCCTACTTGCGCCTGTATATTTGTCCACTATCAGCGCCATTCGCCTTTGCGCCTCGCGACTTTTCGCCGGCCAGTGGCTGTTTGCTAAATTTATTTGCAAAGTAAACTTAGTGCGATAATAAAAGCATGGTTTTATAAGGAAGAAAAACACATTATTAATTTTTGTAATTAAAAAACCGTAAACTAATATCTACACGTCCTCTTCCTCCTCCATGTCCTTGTGGTCCATGTTTCCCCCAGGAGGTTCAGCACGAGCGCTGAAGAAGTTGAAATTTTTCAGAGCCATAGTTGCCATTTATTTGTAGTTAAGAACTACTGAACTAGTTACAATAAATATATATATATATATATATATATATATAATATAAATACTATATATTATTTTAATTAAATTTTTTAATAATATTATTTTTTATAAAATATAATTATTTAAATTATTATTATATATAATATATATATATATAATACCGGTATATATATTATATATAATATTATATATATATATTTATATAATTATTATATATAATCATATATATATATATATATATATACTATATATATATATATAGTAATATATAATATATATAATATTATATATAATATATATTATATATATAATATTATTTATATATATATATATATAACTATATATATTTATATATATATATTTTAGTTGATGGAACGAGTATGAATTTTTCCGATGACGATTAAGCAAATTTTGGCGATGACGGATGACGATTAATTGAAAAAAAACTATTTTTAAAAATTTCTTTTCTCTCTCTCTCTCTCTCTCTCTCTCTATATTATATATATATATATATATATATATATATATATATATATTATATATAGTTCCGACCTCAGTGGCTGAATATGTGAATTTGCGAAGGAAAGAGAAAATGAGATGGGCGGGAGCACGATTGACTTGGGAAGATGTTTTGGAAATTGTAGAAGATAGGGAGTTTGAAGGAGAGCGAGAGGAGAATGAACGACGAGAAGTGTATAGTGGTAGGGGAATGAATGCAAGTGAGAGGGTGTCACAACCACCCCAGTATAAATCATATAGGGACGCACTGAAAGCTAACCCCTATGAAGTAATGGTGAAGTTTTTGGAAGATTTTTATGGTGGTTTTGGAGATGAGGAAAGACAGGTGAATGTAGGAGGTGTGGGTAATTTTGCTGGTCGTCAAGTTGGTGGAAATGTGAATGCGAGAGGGAACGATGGCGGCTATAACCAAGGTCAAGGGTATAATCAGGGTCAAGGGATTAGAGGTCGTGGAAACCAAGAAAATGTGAGTGCGAATAGGGATGTGAAGTGCTTTCGTTGTGGGAAGATGGGCCATATGATATCAGAATGTAGATGGGCAACTGGTGCTTGTTTTAGCTGTGAACTGTACGGACCCGCAAAGGGCTGGGTGTAGGAGATGCGGAGGTGTGGATCATTGGGTGCGTGATTGTCCTCAGGGTGTAAGAGCGAGGCAACCGGTATGTGGGAACTGTGGTATCGAGGGACATTTTTCTAGAATGTGTAGGTCCCCTAGAAATACTTGTACGACATGTGGGAAGATAGGGCATGTGGCTGGAATGTGTTGGAGTGTGAGGCAACCAGGAGGGACAGGTCAGATTAATCCTGGTGTGCTAGGTCTTGGTACTGGTGTTAGTGGTCCGGTTCAACCGGTTAGTGGTCAGGCTGTTGGACTGAATAGGAATGTAAATGTGAGTGAGGTAGGGGTGAACACTGTACAAAATCAGGTAAGAATTAACAATTCGGGAAACGGGTTGCCTTGAGGGTTGCAACTGGTGAACCCTCAGGTGAGATTAGGTTGTCACAGATAGGGGATGTAAGTGTCGATGTGTTTTCAGTTGGTCCTGTGAATGAATGTATGAGTATTAAGGTTTATTGTGGAGGTATTGAGGTTCGTGCTTTGATTGATACGGGGTGTATGGTTAGTGTTGTGTATAAAGGAGCATATGATAGGATGAATATAAGGGAAGATCAGAAAGAAGTCGGTAGGGGTCATATTAAAGGAATCAGTAATGTGTTGGTACCGGTGGAAGTTAAATTTAGAGAGAGCGTTAAGATAGGAGGAATAGGCATGGAGGAGAGTGAGTTTTATGTGATTGATAGTAGGAACGAAAAGTATGATGTGTTATTGGGGTATAAGTTTTTGAGTGCAAATGGGATAGTTATTCATCCTGATCGAAGGATGATAGAGAAGAAGGTGAATAAGGATGGAACATGTCAGATGTATGTGAATGATTTAGGGAAGGTAGATGTGAAACTGGTTAAAGGCGTGGAAGTGTTTGCTTTAGAGGATAGGTCTTTGAAGACGGACGAAGTAGTAAGTGTGAAAGTAGGTTGGAATACGAATGTGGGTGTGGATGAAAACCAGAATAGCATGTTTCTGGTGGATGGTTATGATGCGAGGTATAGGGTGAAAAGGGTTGCACATGTATTTGATGGTATAATAGATTTGAATAATCCTAGGGTATGTATGCAGAAGGTGCCTGATGTGAAAAAGAAGAGAGTGAGAGGTATAAGGGTTGGTGATGTAGTTGGTAGTTTGTATTCTGTTTTTGTATTAGAGAATTCGAGAGAGAATGAATGCTGTGTGTTTGCTGGTGATATTGAGAAGAAAAAGGATTGGGTGTATGATGAAATGGTTGATAAAGTAAAATTACCTGAAGGATTGAATGAGGTAAGGAGACAAAAGGTTTTACGAATGCTATGGGAAAGGAGAAAAGCGCTGAGCCAGGGTGATGAAGATTTTGGGGATGCAAAATTGCCAGCGTTTCGCATAGTGTTAGCGGAAGATACCCCCATATACCAGCGACCTCGTCACTTTCCTCCCCCAGTTGCGAATGAGATTGAAGAGCAGTGTGAAGAGTTAGAGCGAATAGGTGTGTTGGAAGAGAGTGTGAGTCCTTGGAATAGTCCGATTGTGCCTGTGCGGAAGCCTGATGGACGATTGAGGTTGTGTATTGATTATCGTAAGGTGAATGAAAAGACTGTGAAAGATAGGTTCCCTATGTGTGTAGTTTCAGAGTGCGTGTATAGTATGTATGGAATGAAAGTGTTTACGAAAATGGATCTGGTGCGAGGGTATTATCAGATGCCAGTGGAAGAGGATAGTAGGTGTGTGACTGCCTTTTCGACTGCAAAGCGGCATTATCAGTTTAGGAATTTGAGCTTTGGGTTAGCCAATGCTCCAGCGGCGTTTCAGAGGGCGATGAATGTGGTCATGAATGATTTTCCCAGTAAGAATGTGATGGTGTTCATAGATGACATACTAGTGATGAATGAATCTTTCTCTGAGCATTTGAAGTTAGTGAATGATGTGTTGAAAAAGTTAGAGGAGATAGGTATAAAAGTGAAAGTTGAGAAGTGTGAGTGGTTTGCGGATGAGGTTGAATTCTTGGGACACAAGGTGTGTGCGACTGGTTTAAAGAAAGCAGAAAAGTTTATTGAGAAAGTTCGGCAGTTTCCAAAGCCGAGGAATGTAAGAGAGTTAAGAGGATTTTTGGGTTTGGTAGAATTTGGAAGGAAGTTTATGAAAGATTGTTCGGGTGTGATGAAACCTTTGACTGAATGGACTGGGAAAAAGAAAAGTACGATTGTGAAGTGGAATGATAAAATGAATGAAGCGTTTGAAAAGTTGAAAGCGGAAGTCGCAAAGGATGTAGAGCTGGCTTATATCCGGATTATAGTGAGAATGCAAAACCTTTGGAAGTTTATACGGATGCAAGTGGGTATTGTATGGGGGGTTGTTTGATGCAAGAACAGGTGATTGATGGGATTGAAAGAAAACGAGTGATTGCGTATGTTTCGAAAGCGTTTAGTATGACGGAGCGAAAGTATTCTACGATTGAAAGAGAGTTGGCTGCTTTGAGGTTTTGTTTGAAATCGTTGCGTCCGTTTTTGTATGGAATTAAGTTCATTGTGCGAACGGATCACCAACCCTTGGTGTATTTGCAGAGAATGAGGATAGTTGATAGTCGGCTTGCAAGGACTTTGGAAGATTTGAGTGATTTTGACTATGTGGTTGAGTATGTGCCGGGTGAAAGGAATGAGATTGCTGATTTGATGTCGAGAATGCCTGGGAGTGAGAGTATGAGTGAAAAGGTAGTGATAGACCCGGAATATTTGCCTAAGGGATTGATGAAGGGAAAAGAAAGTCAGGGTGGGGGTGATTCTATGTTTGAAAGTGTGTTGTACGGGTTACAGGACTTAGCTAGGGATAGGTTGGTTTCGAGAGTGCCTGAGAGTATAGAAGAATTGCGGAAGGAAGTTATGACTGAGGTGTGTAAGAAACCTGAGCAGATAGGGATTAGGAAGGTGAAATATTTTATGAAGGAGTTAAAGGCTATGTGTAATGTAGGTGTGCTTCCGGTGCAAGAGGTATTGATTGTTGTGAGTAAGTTGTTTAGGATAGTTGTATGTGTGCATTATGGTGGAGAGAGACCAGTTTTGTATAGGAGTGAGGGTGTAAGTGGTGCAAAAGTGGGTGAGCTTCATTTACAGTGTTTAAGTGGCGTACATTACAATTGGGTAATCGAGAAAAAGAGTTATGATAGGAAGTATGTGTTGGAATCGGAGTTGGAGGAGTGTCTGGGAGAGGGTGATGAGAATGTGAAAATGATTTGTCCAGGGGAAATCGAAGAGGTTGTGTATTGCGAGCATGGGATAAGTGGAAGAATGGAGGTGAAGGTGCAGGTGAATGGGAGAGTATTTTGTGGACTGATTGATACTGGGGCTCAGATTTCTTTAGTGAATGCATCTGTGGTACGAGAGATTGAGCAAGTAACATGGCAGATAGAGAGGAGGAGTACGAATGTGAAGATCAAAGGGATTGGATCAGGTGATTTTGTCGCTTTTGAAGAGGTTTTGCTTAAAGTAGAAATAGGAACGCTAGGGGAAGTGGAACATAGGTTTGTTGTGCTGGACGAGGAGCGAATGCCGTATTGTTTTTTGTTTGGGATTGACTTTTTGAGGGTGAATAGGTTGTCCGTAGATGTAGGGAATGAAAGGTTGCTGAAGGGAAGTCGTGAGATTGTTAGAATGCAGAAGGAGAATGTGTGTGTTGTTGATTTTGTTGGCATGGTGAGAGTTGGTGTGGGGGATGAAGAACTGTTAAGCATGAAAGATATCGAGGTAATGCAAGAGGAATGTCCTATGGTCTGTGAGTTGAGAAAATGTATTTTGTCGGGTAAGGAAGTGTGTAGATGGGACCAGTTGATAGAAGATTTTAGGGTATTTGCGAAAAGGTTTGTTGTGTGTACTAATGTGGTGTATTATATTCGGAAAGTAAGAGAAGAGGATTTGTATGTACGGTGTTTTCTGTGGTTGGAACGGTAGGGATGGCGTTAGTGATCCACCGTAGGTATGGCCACATGGGGAAGTTTAAATTGTGGGAATGTATGAAAGAGAGAGTGTTTAATCCTTGGTTAAGGAAAATAGTGAATGATGTTGCAACTACTTGTGAGGAATGTCAGAAAGGAAAGTATCAGAGAATGTATGTGAAACCCCCTGTGTTACGAATGGATGTGAATGAACCTTTTGAGTTAGTAGTGATTGATTGTGTTTCCTTGCCAGTGACTGCGAGTGGGTATGTAGGAATGGTGGTGATGGTGGATCACAAAAGTAAGTTTGCGTATGCTGTGCCGGTGAAGAATAAGACTAGTGCGAATGTGGCTAGGGTGGTAAGGGAAGTTTTGTTGCTGATGTGTGTGTAAACCGAAGCGAATGTTGAGTGATAATGGACCGGAGTTTGTAGGGCAGGCGTTTGAGCAAATGTTGAGTGATTGGGGCATTGAACATGTGAGAACGACGCCGTATATGCCGAGTTCGAATGGGTTAGCGGAGAGAACGATTCGGACGTTGAGTGAGATGTTACGAATGATGAGTGAAAGAGAGAATGATTGGGATTATTGGTTAGGAAGAGTGTTGTGGGCTTATAATATGACTGTGCATAGAGCAACTGGTATGTCTCCTTGTATGTATGTGTTGAATTTTGAGAAGTTTGTAAAACCCAGGCTTGGGTTACCTGAAGGTGATAGGGACGTTTGGAGAAAGGGTAGTTTAAAGTTTGCCAGTTTTAAGGTAGGGGATAAGGTTTTGAAGGAAGTGATTGAGAAAGGTCGGTTGAATGTGAGTAAGATGAGAGAAAAGTTTGAAGGGCCGTATATTGTAAAAAGGGTTATGTCTAATGGGGTTAGTTATGTGTTGGAAAGTGAGAATGATGGCAGTACGAATGAGTTTCGGGCCCATCAGGTACAGTTGAGGCCGTGGAGGGAACCCCCTGGTTATCTTAAGATTCATCCCGTATATAAGTTTCTGGTGAATGAGGATGACTTGAATGAGAATGGGGATATAGTGGATGATTTGTGGTTAAAGGGGAAAGAGTTAGTGTTGGTGGAAGAGATACGGAAGAAAAAGCGTAAAAGAGGAATATCGGGTAATGTTAGCAAATTAAGGGTGTTGTTTAACGATGATAATGAGAATGATGAGTATTTTTCAGGGTTTTGGTGGGACAATGGGAATAACGAGCAGAGTTTGAGAAAAAGTACTTACACTGTATGCAAGTTTCCTTTGGATGAAAATGAGAGTGTGTTAGCAGGATTGAGGAATATTAGAGATAGGAGTGTGCATATGGAAGTGGATGATTTGAGTAAATTTTGTGTGGAATTGGATGAAGTAGTGAATGTTATAAAGGCGAATGCCAGGATGAGAGAGATTGAGAAAGAGATTGCAGAAATGTCTGAGCGATTACCTAGGGAAGGAAGTGTGAATGAAGTAGTAGAGGTATGTGATGAAGGAGAGGAAGATGGGGTGAATAACCCCAGTGAACAGGTGATGGCATATGAGAAACCGTTTACTAGGAGTAGAGGTGTTGTAAAAGAGTATGATTGGGTGATGACAACGGCATTATAAATGGGGAGTGATTGTTGGGTTAGAATTATGAGACAAACTTAGGTAGGAGGGATGTGGTTAGGTCAGTTTTTGTGGTTGTTGTCTCAGTAATTTTATTATTTTTTTTTAGGTAACAGCATGCATGAAGAAAGGAAAAAGATGAGATTTTGTGAGCAGAGCAAAAGATGGAACATCAAGGAACACGGAGAGTACTAGGAGATTCAGTGAAAAAGTGTTGTTAAAGTGCGATCATTTAAAAATAAAATAAGAAAAAGAAAGGGGGAAATTAATTATTTCAATCTTTCATTTCATTTAAGATTTTTTTTCATTTAAAGTTAACATATAATTCATTTTTTAAATTTTTTTTCAGTTATTTACTTTGGATTGATTTATTTTT